>CABFVX010003269.1:52361-65824 GCA_902151425.1 Timema shepardi
GCTTATGTCTGGTAGTCAAACTCTCATGTTTATGTAAACTCTGTAATGTAGTCGTCAACATTTAATTTTCTTTATATATTATATATCGTTTTCTGTGCATTACGAAACCTTTGGAACCATATCAAGGTGCCCATTAGGCCCTTATAATTTTTGTATCACATATAAATAATTACCCTGTAGTATTGTCTCATATAGACTGGTCTATCAATTTTGTGATGGATATCATGTTTCCCTTTGTTTAAATACTTGCACAACTTATAATTGTAAAGTTGTTTACTTCGAGTATGATTTCCAACAGAACTCATTATGATATAATGAGACCATTTATTGTCATCTGCGCTATTGTCATTAATTGAATAAAACTACTCTTTGGGGAATTTACATATTTTTACAATTTCCATTTTTTTTGTATGTTAGTTTATATCCTCTCCCTTTATTACCTTATAATGGTCGGGGTAATAACGAGTAGTAGAGAGGCTGTAACAGCAGTTAGAAGCTTGAAATGTTTAATATTTAGTTCATTAGTCCAGAATGCAATAACTGCGCATGCTCACTTATTCGGTTCCAATTCCATTCCTCAATACACACTTGCCCGTGAGTCTCATGGGCTTTCACTAGAAAATATCTCATTACGAAATTTATTTCAATTCAGTCCATAATGCTTATAAAAGTTCATTCATACATTAAAATCAGAAATAAGATAGTTAAAATAATATTTCTAGGTGACAATATGGAATAGTAAATTTTTATTTATTTAACTGCGCTAAGTTTGTTAAAATATTTATTTAAATGGTGATCAACATTGATTTTAAACAAGCTAACCAGCTTTATTCTCTATATAAATAGTAAATAACACTAGTTTTGTAGTTGAACATGTAAATACAATTTTTCGAAAACAATCAATAAGTTACATATTCTCAGCGTTAAATTTTGTAAGTTAACTGAAATTATAGTTTAAGAAAGGAACCATGGAAAATTAGTAAAAATATTGTTGTCAAAGTAAATGTTTGTAACTTATTGCCCATATGGCAGGGAAAGTTTATTGTTGCGTAAGGAAGGTTATTATCTGCGTGGCAGGAAAATGTTGTATGGTCTCATGAAAAAGGTATTAGAAAAGTATAGCTCATACGGCACCTAATGTTTTATATTGTTTTTTTACTACACTTTGGAGTAATCTTATATATCACATTGAATCGTAACTGATCATGTTTACTAACAGTTCCCGTAACTCTTGTTTTTTGCCGTTGCTTCATAACACACATCTATTGTTCAATATTTATTACCAATAAAACTAAAATGTTATTTTTGACATATTTCTTATATCGAACCTTTATGATACCCTTCACTTGTACCCGTAATATATATTGAAATAGTTGGGATGTGAGTTCATGGAAGCAGAAAGTGAATAGACCAGAGTCGGCCTATTTGCTTTTCGTTATTATCCTATCGACTCCTCTGCAATTATTGTTTCCTTTTTCTATGGTTAATGTATGTTGTGTGCCAGCCTTATTCTTTTGGGAAGACTAAGGGCAGTGTTACAATTCTGTTGCCGTTGAGGTTGTTGGAATATTCCTGTGAAAGGAATTAAGTTCACTTGAAATGATAGGAAGCAGGCCCAACAAATCCTTCTTCTTTCGGCAAGAGATTGTTACAGAATCCTGATATTAAAGGCGAGGCTATAGTGGAGTACGTGTCTATCCTCTTTGTTGGACAGTCAGTGTCTTGAAATCTGCTGACTTTTCAAAGGTTTCCATAAACAATATTCTTATTAAATTTTAACCACCATACATTCTTCCGGATAAATGTTTCATCACGCTCTGGTTTTATTCATTTGTAGGGCGTCTTTGAATAAGTCAGAATATTTAAGGGAGTCAGGTTGATTCATTTGAATCACATTTCAAGTTTATTCTTGCCTGTAAGACGCACAAGCTTCATCCAGTCATTGAGGTATTTTTGTTGTCTCATTTAGGGCTTGGTCGGAATCTCACTACATGTCAGTGTGGCCTGGTAGCAACAGTTTGCGGCTCAATTATTCAATGTATGAGTGAATGTTTTAAACAAACACATATGCCAGCATACGAGAGTTTTTCTTCTGGCCTTGCATGTGTAGTAATACATTTTTAAATGTTTTACATGGGAAGGTAGATTATATAATAATGCTAAAATCCAATATGCAATTTGATTTGCCCCTATGCAGCCATCAACTTCCCTCCCCATATAGCACGGGGCTTGCCCTTATTTACATTTATGTAGGTCAGTTAAATGTGCAACAGAATTGTTCAGTATTGGCGTATGTAAACATTGTTGTAAGTTAAACATGATAACAACGAAACTTTCATAATTGATTTCAAGTTGATTGTCTTGTGATGTATTCATCAGCCAGACCTGATGTTAGAGCCTTTTGTACGCTACCTTTTCTCGATAGAGTTCTTGCACTTTTCATCTTTATTATGAACTGAAAATAAAAATGAGGCATTATAACTTGTACATAATGAGGGTACTAAAAGATGTATGCATTAGATTATTCAAGAAGGAAAATAATAAAATTAGAATATCATAAACCAATTCTATTTACCTTGTCTGTGAATGCACCACAAAAATAGCTTAATGCAGGGCTGGTAACACAACCAGCTGCAATGAGGGACAGGGCTGCCACCCACTGCATAATATGCGCTACCTGTTCTTACAACTTAATATGGCAATCGGTTTTAAATTCATGCGGCCAGTAATGTGTAAGTACATACGTTAGGCCCACATGTGTAAAAACAGATCAGTTGAGCTTGTCCTAGGGGAGAGGTCATGTGAAGGGATATTAGGAACTTCACGTGAATACCACAGAATGCGCCTTACCGAGTTCGAAAAGCGGGGTAAGTCCCTGAACAAGACTATACTTTGTTGACATTCATTATAATGTTGATTAAAATTGTCAACGGTCCAAATACTTGATGTATCTGATATTGGAAAGCACGTATGTTCTCTGAACATACATTTCAGTGAGTTTGTTTTATTAATTAGACTCATCATGTTATTCTAGTCAATAATTAAATGTAATTGCTTTACTTGTTTATCACGGATTAGATGTTAGATTTGACGGTTTATTGATTAGTAATTATTTTTAATAAACCATATTAAATCGTGATTAATACCATCACATGGGGTTGATTGAAAATGAGAGCTACTGTATTTATGATTTAGTAACTAAATATAGAAGTTCACTTTTTAAAAGAGTAATCAATGAATAAAACGTATTAATTAATAAACAATACAACTCAAAAAGCGTGACATAACTAAGCAATATATTTTTAAATATGCTAAACTAGAAAGCAATAACTTATTTTACCTGCAGGTTTAAAGAAATGTAATATTCTACTTTTAAACTTCCTCCATTCTTCTAAATACCTAGGAGTCCATTTGAGGAACGCTCTACACGCAAATTTAATGCTCCAAAGGGAATGTTCGCCCAATTTTGATAAGTTCTTCTAAATTTATTTATCACATTTTCCAATAGATTTGTTAAATAATGGTCACATGTTCTAAGGCGTCATTCTTGCAATAGACTATACTGCCCATTATGAGGAGTTCGGGTTTTTAATCCCGGTCGAGTGTCATGACGGGTGGTTTTCCACTCTCGCTCCACAAAAAGGGGGAGTGCTTTTCCTCTAATTTCAACCTACCTCATTCCTAATACATTAACACAGCTAGTTAATGTGCGTACAGCCCTAATATATAGTAATTCTGGTTGTAAAACCAATCAAACGACCTCTGGCTCCCATTGTTGCGGGGGTTCGCGACGGATACAAAATATTGCAAAGTAGTTTTGAACCAAAACAACAAGATGTATGGAGTTATGTTAGTAAGAAGTATATTTATTTGATTAAATCACAGTTAAAAGTGGAAACGGTATTATCAACAATCAAATTAGTAAAACTATTTCATTTATTATAATTATATAATTACAGTTTTTCCTCACAATTTTTAATCACAATTTGATGTTATTATTCTCACTAAATATGTGGTTACTACTATATATATTTAATGTTATATCTAATAGTGTTTTTATTATTCTTTAATCTAGTGAAAATATAGTTTTCTTATTCCTGTACTTTTTTTTCCCCTCTTGATTTGTGTTACCGGAAGTCAGTTTACAAGTTTTGGTCAACTTTACGGAGTGGTTTTATATCATTCTCTTCCTGTGGGTAGCATTTTGTCACAATATCCAATAACTAGTGTTTGTTATATTTTTAAATTTAGGATATATAAACTAAATTAAGTAAAGTTGGTTTTACAGTACACACCATAATTTATATTCTAAAATATTACTTTACGGCATCTTTCATTTTTTATTTAAGGTATTTAAAGAGAACTTTCTGGACTGACTAGTTACATCAGTAGATCTACACGAGAATTATCTATGAGCGAGGGCGAAAGGAGCCACCAATTCTGCCAGGAAAGGTATTTTTACAGCCTTCCAAGGTTCTGTTACAGGCAACAATCGACCTGGGCCCGACAACCTTCCAAGGTTCTATTACAGGCAACAATCGACCTGGGTCCGACAACCTTCCAAGGTTCTGTTACAGGCAACAATCGACCTGGGTCCGACAACCTTCCAAGGTTCTGTTACAGGCAACAATCGACCTGGGCCCGACAACCTTCCAAGGTTCTATTACAGGCAACAATCGACCTGGGTCCGACAACCTTCCAAGGTTCTGTTACAGGCAACAATCGACCTGGGTCCGACAACCTTCCAAGGTTCTGTTACAGGCAACAATCGACCTGGGCCCGACAACCTTCCAAGGTTCTATTACAGGCAACAATCGACCTGGGTCCGACAACCTTCCAAGGTTCTGTTACAGGCAACAATCGACCTGGGTCCGACAACCTTCCAAGGTTCTGTTACAGGCAACAATCGACCTGGGCCCGACAACCTTCCAAGGTTCTATTACAGGCAACAATCGACCTGGGTCCGACAACCTTCCAAGGTTCTGTTACAGGCAACAATCGACCTGGGTCCGACAACCTTCCAAGGTTCTGTTACAGGCAACAATCGACCTGGGCCCGACAACCTTCCAAGGTTCTATTACAGGCAACAATCGACCTGGGTCCGACAACCTTCCAAGGTTCTGTTACAGGCAACAATCGACCTGGGTCCGACAACCTTCCAAGGTTCTGTTACAGGCAACAATCGACCTGGGCCCGACAACCTTCCAAGGTTCTATTACAGGCAACAATCGACCTGGGTCCGACAACCTTCCAAGGTTCTGTTACAGGCAACAATCGACCTGGGTCCGACAACCTTCCAAGGTTCTGTTACAGGCAACAATCGACCTGGGCCCGACAACCTTCCAAGGTTCTATTACAGGCAACAATCGACCTGGGTCCGACAACCTTCCAAGGTTCTGTTACAGGCAACAATCGACCTGGGTCCGACAACCTTCCAAGGTTCTGTTACAGGCAACAATCGACCTGGGCCCGACAACCTTCCAAGGTTCTATTACAGGCAACAATCGACCTGGGTCCGACAACCTTCCAAGGTTCTGTTACAGGCAACAATCGACCTGGGTCCGACAACCTTCCAAGGTTCTGTTACAGGCAACAATCGACCTGGGCCCGACAACCTTCCAAGGTTCTATTACAGGCAACAATCGACCTGGGTCCGACAACCTTCCAAGGTTCTGTTACAGGCAACAATCGACCTGGGTCCGACAACCTTCCAAGGTTCTGTTACAGGCAACAATCGACCTGGGCCCGACAACCTTCCAAGGTTCTATTACAGGCAACAATCGACCTGGGTCCGACAACCTTCCAAGGTTCTGTTACAGGCAACAATCGACCTGGGTCCGACAACCTTCCAAGGTTCTGTTACAGGCAACAATCGACCTGGGCCCGACAACCTTCCAAGGTTCTATTACAGGCAACAATCGACCTGGGTCCGACAACCTTCCAAGGTTCTGTTACAGGCAACAATCGACCTGGGTCCGACAACCTTCCAAGGTTCTGTTACAGGCAACAATCGACCTGGGCCCGACAACCTTCCAAGGTTCTATTACAGGCAACAATCGACCTGGGTCCGACAACCTTCCAAGGTTCTGTTACAGGCAACAATCGACCTGGGTCCGACAACCTTCCAAGGTTCTATTACAGGCAACAATCGACCTGAGCCCGACGGCTTTACTTACCCTCCTAGGGAAGTTGTGCTGCGAATTTTTTTTTTTCGCTAAAGAAAAAATCCTGCTTTGAACCCACAAATATCGAACACTTCCCAGCATCAAACCTAGATATTGCACATAATAAATGTGTTTATTTAAATAAAACCCCCGCATGTTTACTAATAATGTTCACAAATATTAAATAAGCTCTCATGACATATATAATGTGCTGCAACTATTTATACCGACTATTATTTATGTACTTTTTGAGGATTTCTTTTATTTGTGATTTTTCTAATGAATAATTAATTAAAATAAGATTTGGACGAGTTCAAAACACGCATTAAATGCATACATCTTTTAGTCGAGGGAACCATACTTTGTATGAAAGGAGACAGGAAAATGAACCCATTTTTTTACACTTTAAAACCAGTCAGGACTTTCATACGCATTCATCCACGTCCAGTCCTTTGTTATTTAAATAGCGCTTTGCTGCTCAACGCCTGCTTAATTTACAACTGTTAGCCCGGAGGACAGCTCTGTACAGCACGTAGTCTAATGAATGTCTAGTAGGGGTTTCATAGTCTTCTCTTGTACAGAACGATAAAATAACAGAAATTGCAGGGAGGAGAATCAGTTTTTTTTATAAAGAATATCATTTACTATTTTTTTTAGTAAAATTGGTAAAATAGATTGGCACAATATAGTTATTTAGCTGGTGTTTCTAATTAGAATAAAATATTATGTAGGGTAAACCATTTAAATGTATAACTAATAAAACATTATCTTAAAACTCTACATATTGAAAAAAAAATATTATTTACTAACACACCATTGTTTGATACCAAATTCTGATTAATTCTTTATTCTAAATACCCTTAAATTTTGCTTACAATTATGACTTTGAAGTAGCCAATCTAATATAAATAATGTAATAGGCTAAATACTTATAATTTATATCAATAGGTTTCATATTATGTATATGCTACTGGCATTGTAAGCATTCTATAACATACTATGTGTGAGGTATTTAATGCTATATTACCATGTTAATGTTCCTCCCTCTCTTGAGAGATGAACCATATTGTCAAATAGCACAACACATATTGTCAAATATCACACCACATATTGTCAAATAGCACAACACATATTGTCAAATATCACACCACATATTGTCAAATAGCACACCACATATGGTAAAATAGCACACCACATATTGTCAAATAGCACACCACATATTGTCAAATAGCACACCACATATGGTAAAATAGCACACCACATATGGTCAAATAGCACACCACATATTGTCAAATAGCACACCACATATAGTCAAATAGCACACAGCATATTGCCAAATAGCACACCACATATGGACAAATATCACACCACATATGTCAAATAGCACACCACATATTGTCAAATAGCACACCACATATTGTCAAATAGCACACCACATATGGTCAAATAGCTCACCACATATTGTCAAATAACACACCACATATTGTCAAATAGCACACCACTTATTGTCAAATAGCACACCACTTATTGTCAAATATCACACCACATATGGTCAAATAGCACACCACATATGGTCAAATAGCACACCACATATTGTCAAATAGCACACCACATATTGTCAAATAGCGCACCACATATTGTCAAATAGCGCACCACATATAGTCAAATAGCGCACCACATATTGTCAAATAGCGCACCACATATTGTCAAATAGCGCACCGCATATTGTCAAATAGCGCAACGCATATTGTCAAATATCGCACCGCATATGGTCAAATAGCGCACCGCATATGGTCAAATAGCACACCAAATATTGTCAAATAGCACACCACATATGGTCAAATCACATATTGTCAAATAGCACACCACATATTGTCAAATAGCACACCACATATTGTCAAATATCACACCACATATTGTCAAATAGCACACCACATATTGTCAAATAGCACACCACATATGGTCAAATAGCACACCGCATATTGTCAAATAGCGCACCGCATATTGTCAAATAGCGCACCGCATATTGTCAAATAGCACACCGCATATTGTCGAATAGCACACCGCATATTGTCGAATAGCACACCGCATATTGTCAAATATCACACCACATATGGTCAAATAGCACACCACATATTGTCAAATAGCACACCACATATTGTCAAATAGCACACCACATATGGTCAAATAACACACCACATATTGTCAAATAACACACCACATATAGTCAAATAGCACACCACATATTGTCAAACAGCACACCACATATTGTCAAATAGCACACCACATATTGTCAAATAGCACACCACATATTGTCAAATAGCACACAGCATATTGTCAAATGGCACACCCCATATTGTCAAATAGCATACCACATATGGTCAAATAGCACACCACATATGGTCAAATAACACACCACATATGGTCAAATTGCACACCCCATATTGTCAAATAGCATACCACATATGGTCAAATAGCACACCACATATGGTCAAATAGCACACCACATATTGTCAAATAGCACACCACATATTGTCAAATAGCACACCACATATTGTCAAATAGCACACCACTTATCAATTAATGCATGATTTCTAAACGTCTGCAAATGCCTCTTTGGGCTCTGGTAGGTGCCCTTTACCCCTTAAAACATAGCTCATATATTTTAATGAAATAACACAAACTAAAAATAAATTATCTTATTTTATTTAAAAAAATAGTATTTCGGTAGTCCTGTTAAACTTTCAACACACTCGCGCACGAGAAAAATGGTAATAACTCCTGCAATGTTTCTTTATTAATCAGCTAATACACAAGTAACATTATAACAAAATATACCTTTGCTTTTATTAAATAAAATAACGAAATTACTAATAATGTATTACTAACTCTGTTGGTAGTTGATCTCCTTTGAAGGACGTCTGGCTCTGTTAACTCCATTATATTCGGGATCAACAAAATGGTGTTCAATCTCTAACAAAATGGTGGCATTCAATTTATGAAAGTCACAAAGCTCAAATAAAATCAATATTCTCTATAGTGACCTCAAAATGGCACACACCTTACGGAGAAACAGCATATGTAACATACATGTATCACTATCTATCGGCGTGCGGTCGCACCCGTCCTTGGTTCGGATCCTGACCCGATAGCTCTGTACTAACGAGCGTCAGTTTATATCTCAAATATTTAAGAATGTATATTGTGCTCGGACTCTACGTGGCTACACGTCACAAAATTGATTAAATAAGACAGTTTATTAATTAAAGTTTTCTGATAATGTCTATAATCATATATCTCTAAAGTTACTTAAACAAAATGGCAATTCTTGTTTTACCATAAAAATTACTTTAAGGACACTTTATAAAAACAATCCGCAACAATGTGAAATACGAAATAACTCATCACTGTAAAGTTGTAGTATTGTTGGAATTGAAAATATTTTAATCGTAAATATATTTTTATAAAGCCAATAGTTTCTAAGCTATAAGAAAACATGTTTTTTAATGCTTAGAGTGCTTAGAAATATAAAAATTGACTGTCACCCTTTTTTTGGTAAACAGAGATGCTCTTTTTCTTTCTTTCAGTGTTTCTGTAACAGTGGTTACTATTACAGTTATAATCTTTGGCGGATTGTCTCTGCGATGGTACATATTATTTCGTTTCACAAATTTTACCAGTTTTTGATCAAAGTTTCCATTTTAATATTACAAAGCGATAAAGTTTGTGCGGTTCACCAAACCATTTATTTTCAATATGTTTATGATAACGCTCGTCAGAGATTTCATTGTCCCCGGATTGTCATCGTTTGTGCACTAAGTTTGTGGATTGAGTAATGTTTGGTTACAAACCAGTTTTATGACGCCACAAATTGGTTTGGGATAACCATAACTATCTTGGTATTGTGCAAGGAGGTGTTATAAACAAGATATAGTTTTGATGCCACTTATCCGTGAGGTTAACGGATAAAACTGCAACTTAAAACACGAGAAAAACACCTGAAAGTTGAAAGCCTCCAAGTTGGTTGTCGACAGTAGCGATGTTTTAGTGGATAACCACTTGAAGACATTGCAGTTCGTTAAGATTTAGATACTTTAGGTGGAATTGAATAAAAGTATAGTTTAAACAAATATTCCCAGACTATAACTATAGTTCAATAAATGATACACCTCTTCTCTACTAACATCCTGGACAGTATTTGTTAGTTAGTCTGCCTTTGGTTTGTTTCGGACCCCAAAGTTCTATTAGAGGGAAGTATCCTCTAGCTCAGTGGTTCTCAATCTGGGCTCCGCAGAACCCCGGGGTTCCGTGAAGGGGTGCCAGGGGTTCCGTGAGACAATCATGCGTAATTACGATTCAAATATTATTAAGGATTTCAAATGTTTATGCTAAGCATTCATTAACATCCATCTCATTAGCATCATATCCAGATTAACTATGAAAATAGAATTAATTAACTTTTTAACCCTAACATTATTGTATCCTAAAAATTTATTAAAAAGTAGATAAAGAACAGTACATTTTGATGGTATATTATATTATTTTTCCCGTGCAAAATATGTAACACTAATGTAAGAATTAAATTAGTTTTTTCAGACTTAATTTATAACTTGAGATCACTACCTAAATATTATATTTATTGCAAGCTAAAAAGCTCAGAGACGTTACGTCTCACCATTACCAATAGGAGATACAGGGGAACGCGTAGAAACTTTCTAAATGAACATAATAAAAGAGAAGAATGCTATCTTTATATCACTCAATGTCCTCGACAGATATTCAACATCCGTTGAGATCGATATGTGTAGAAAAACTAAAGGTTTCTATCGAGGAAAGAATTTATTTATTTTGACAAAAATGGATAGGTTGTAGTAAAAGCTTGACTCGCATCCCTTTCGCCCCACCTTAAAGTGGGAGTGCAAGCATTGAGAGCTAGGGCGACTTCTTTTTGTCGAGGGTGTCCTGGAATTTAATGACAACAATTTCTCTCCGTTAAAAGGTTGTTAGGTAATGCCGCTATGCTCACGACAAATAGTCACCAACTGTATACTCATGACAGATAGTCACCAACCGTTGATATCATTATGTGAACAAAATAGCTGGAGGATGTGACGTTATTTGCCACCCTACCTTGTATTTCCCTATGTTTTCTACTTTTTGTGAACAATTTCCCATTTATTTTCGCGTGAAATTAAGCACTTCGAAGTTAGGCCACACGCTGGTTGCCGGCCTGACCAATAATACTATTTACATCTATTAAATTAAATAAAAGGACGGAAGGAACAACGTAAAACATTGTTTTAAATAATTTAAATAAGGAATTAAGATTTAAGGAAGAACACTTACCTTTTATTAAACATATTAATTATCCTTTTAAGAAGTGTGTTTGACTCTTGTATTCATTTTCAACGTCGACCATGTTTGTTTTTAACGCATGCGTGGTTCTATCAAACAAGTGAGTAGCGAGTCTCGTGATTGTAAAAGAATAAAAGGGAAAAAACGAGCGCGATTTTTAATTTTGACAGAAGGAAATAAACATTTAAATCTTTGGTGAAAACATTGTTCACCTTCATTGGGTTTTATTTCAATATTTATATTAAGCTTGCATTTTATTTGATTTTTATCCCTAGTCCATAGCCAACATTTCATCTTTTGTTTTTATATATATTAGTTTTATCTTTGGACTTGGAAGTATGAATAGAACATTTTTAAATTTGATATTGGAAGATTTTCAATAGGAGACGAGGTCTTCTTCCTCGGTGTTGGTCCAAAATGGAGCCAAATTTGTGGAGCTCCTAATTCAAATTATTTTAAAGTGAATTAAAGGTTGTGAATTAAAGTACAAGTAGCAAAAATGGAAAAGCTATGTGGGTGTGCAAGAACTATACTGTTTATTTTCGTTTAAATTGTGGAAGAATTTGAATTACTAAAGTGAAACAAATTTATGAAGATGGTGTTTCAATATCAACTAATTATTCATGGGTGAGGCCAAGCCAACTCTTCAACTATAAATTATTATTATCTTTTTTTTTCTCCTATAAAAATCAGAATTCATTTACTTTCAGAATGACAGACTAATGCAGAGAATTAATTAATATTTCATTTTTATGTCTAATTATTAATTCTTTTATTATATATATTTTTGTTTCAACAATACTGTTGTATACTTTGTTAAATTATAATTATAATTACCCGGAATTCTATAGGTAGGCTTGGGATGTGGTAAAAGGGGAAACAATAATAAATCCACAAAAGTGCCAACAATTGCTATTTTATACATTTATTTTTTTATTGTAGTTTAAATTACATTTTGTTCCAACAATCCATTTTATCTAAATTGTTCATGTTTTAGTTTTAAGTTTACCCAGTGGTCTCGAGTATTGAGAGTGGCGCCCAACAAAAACACAATCTTTATACATCTTGATGTTAACTATTGTTGTTACAGCATAAGATGTCAGAAGACACCTGATACAAGTAAAATTATGTATATTAAAATTTAGAGATAATACATAAATTTCTCTCACACTGTAAAGTTTTCTTTATTACAAGGAATATATAATTTATTTAGACCGAGAAACAATTCGGAACCACTGTCCCTAATTCACGTCCCCTACATTGCCACCACAATAACGATTGCCTGTGGTGACAGCTCGTGTGGCCTACCTTCCAGGACCAGATTAAGGCAGTTCTCAAGGTCAGTCTCTCTGTTCATTGATTGCCACTTCCCGTCGACCCGAGTTTTCCCCCTGTATCGACCTGAGAGCTCCGTCAGTAGGTTTGGCCGCAAGGATAGTGATCCTGACCTGGAGGAGGGTAGTGATGTTACTGATAATGGGCTCAGAGTCGCCCGTATTGGTGGTCTTGTGGTCTAATCGTAAACCCTCTTTTAGTACGGTTTGCCTGGTTGAGGATTATTTTGGCTGTGCTTACTGAGGATATATATTTTAGATAGCTTTCCACCCTGCCTCCACGCAAATTTGGCAACATATCGTATGTATTCAAGCCTCCCCATCCTAGTTCAGTTGGCTGAATGGATACAGTCAGGTTTAAGATTGTACATACGTTATCTCCAGATTGTTCTTACTTTAAATTTAACTGTAAATTATCGGTGATAACAGTTGGGCCATGATCACTGGCCAGGAGTATTATCGTCATAGCTTAGTTGGGACACGATCACTGGCCAGGAGTATTATCGTCATAGCTTAGTTGGGCCATGATCACTGGCCAGGAGTATTATCGTCATAGCTTAGTTGGGACACGATCACTGGCCAGGAGTATCATCGTCATAGCTTAGTTGGG
>CABFVX010003269.1:69839-90206 GCA_902151425.1 Timema shepardi
TAGACGAGCCTCCCGGTGGTCGCTGGAGGAGCTCCTCTTGGCTCTTGACCCTTCTTACACCCAGCCGTGATTTGCCCTACAACCTCCCTGTTATCGTTAACCAGACGCCCTATCCCACGTGTATAATGGTCTCATCTGTAGCTGCAATACTATACATCTGCTGGTGGGGCTCTTGTCAAGTTAGACAGTAGTTTTTATCTCGCATGAAACTGATATAAAAACTACCCACTTTGATTGAAAATAAAATCGTAGATTGACTATTTTGTTGTAAATTTTAAGTTAGTATAAAATATTAATATGAACAAGAGTCGCTTCCTTTATTGTTTTATTTTGTGTGACCCGCCTCCAAATTGTTAGCATATGCTATATCAACTCATTACTTTCCTTTATATTTCGTGTGACCTTGACATGTATCCTCCAACTAATATTTTCCACATTACGGTTCATCCCGCGATATTCTGAGCCGGTAAACTAGACTATCCCGCCTCACACGCGAACAACCCGGCACACGCAATCATTTCCCTCGAACACGAACTAAACCACTTTCACCAACATAAAATGAAATATCATCTATAATAATAGTTTGGCGAGGTTTGGCTTCCTTAGGACCGGGGACGGAATCAATCAAGGTTCATTCGATGATCTGGGAATAAAAACTATCAGTATTTTCCTTTGCCTCACCTTTTACCAGCGTCCTCCTTCCTGTCCAGGCTATAGCAACGTATGAAGGAATGTACTGTCTTTAATAAAACATTATGAAAAGGAGAGCGAGATAAATTATGCGGTTAATTTAATTTTCTAAATATTAATATACACAGTTCTTGAGTAGCTGTCATGAGTATTATCATTTGATAAGACAATTCTTAAATTAAGAGAAAAAGTTATGATAAAATCCCGCTTCGGTGGCCGCGTTGTCTAAGGTGCTATTCTCACAATAGACAAGACTGCCGATGAATGAGATATCGAGGTTCGAATCTCGGCCGGGTGTATTGAGGTTAATTTTTTTTTCCAAAATGGTTTTCTACTTCCCCTCCACCCAAGTGTGTGGACACTTCCCATAAACATAACTTTCCTAATTCCTAAAACTGTCGGTGTAGTTAGTACAAAGCATACAACCCGAACGGGTAGTAAGACGCGGAAATAAAACCTGTTGATAGTATTATTTGTAGGAAATTAAACTAGACACATGTAACTAAGCACTAGTTTATGTATTGTGTATAAGCTACACATTTTCTCTCTGACTGAATGTCTTGCCTTCCTTTCCGCCCCAACTTAAAACCACAAATATCTGGTGTATCAATATTGTTCACCCTCTTGGGGCTATGAGTCGCGAGATGATGACGTAATATGATACACCGGAGTCGCAATTATCCGGCCTGTAAAGCCGCCACTAGTCCAGGAGATCACTCTCGTGTATCCACAAATAAATGTAGCACTAAGTTTGAGCACTAACCTATATTAATTAATATGCTATTTTCTTTAATATTCTCGGTATAGTGAGCTCTAAACTCTCAAGTTTCTCTTTGCAGCAAATACAACACAAGTTAGACCAGTGGTTTATCAGTCAAGACCCGAGCATTGTTTGTAATTGATTTATAACCTAATCCCTCAACACTACATTCTCCGAGACACTAGTTCACTCCTGTGTGAGACCATTTTGTCAAACTCTCGCCAATGGTCATTGTTGAGCTCTTTTGGTCCGGTTGGTTGGTGATTGGATGTAGTCACCATTGTTTGTACTAGGATTGGTTCTTCCTAAATAGGTTTCCACTCTCGTCTCATGCAAATGCATATACTTTATCTCTAAACTAAAACTTCCTTATCCGTGACACATTATTCTAACTAATATAAGTATTGGTACAATCCAAATGGATAATAAGACGCGGTGAAACCAAAATGGTGTCAACTCCACAATTAATATTGGGTTATTATTTGATCCATCTTTTTTTTTACTCATGAAACTATAGGTAAACTGTACAATAATGTAACCACACATACGCAAGCGTTGACCTATTTTTAAACTATGCATTACGTATTAATTTATCACACATATTTATTAATGAATAAATAACATATTAACGTAATATAATTAGTAAACAGTAAAATTGTTTTAGCATCGTGTCCCATGCGGGATATGAACTAACCAGCCGGATGTGCTAGGAATGAGGAATGCTGAATTTAGAGGAGTTTTACCAGAATTTGCGTGGAGGGAGAGTGGAATACCATTTATGACTCTCTAAGCCCACCTGACCTAGATTAAAACCCGATACCTCTGTCACTGGCAGTCCAGTCCATTACGATAATGGCACCTAACACCATTCGATTGTTACAATACTAGGTCACTCATTTCTAGTTGTAATATATTGTTCTAGTGTACACTGGTAATTGAGGTTTGTCACTTATACCACTTACACACGTAGCAGTAGTGAGTCCAGAACTATTTTGATCGAAGTGATCTATCTGGACCACAGCGAACACACGCCAGCACTTGTCAAATATCCCCTGGAACAGTATATTTCACCGTCACTTTGTATACCCTAAATATGGATGTATCACTTTACTGACAACACTACAAGCATATCTTAAAATATACAACAAAGTTCGGCAACCAGTCGCTCGTTAAACAAGTTCTCATCAGAGTTAGAAGGAAGACTTGGTGTCTTATAAACTTGCATATATATCACATACCGTCTTATTGGTGACGTGTCGAGTAAACAAACCTAGAGGGAGAGATGCAAGTAATAGTTACAGGGCTATTCAGATCTACAGACAATATACTATACAGGTAAGACGCGGTGCTAATAATAATAATAATAATAATAATACAATAAGTTAAGGTTGGNGACATAAAAAAATCGTAAAATAAAACGATCTTTCATCACCACCTCCTCGTCTTACTAAAGTATGATTTTGGTAGAAAAAATAGTATAAGTTAGTTACTAATGTTACTAATTAAAATATATATATATATATATATATATTCATACAGACGTTAATTTACCATTGCGTGGCTCCCACTAAGAAACGAATCCTCTACCTCAGTCTAGATACCTCTGTGCTCACAATATCGGCGTTGTCAGGGCCAACAAATATATCTTTGAAAGAATCAGCGTTTCCTTATGGGTGTCTATAGTCAGGTAATTTATTACCTGTTAAGGTAGCATTCTCACCCTACGCCTAAAAGCTAGAGGCCACTACTAGCTTAAAAGAGGGTTGACGGAAACTAAGAAAACTATTACAACAAAAAGTAAAAACATTTTCAAGTTAAAGAAATATTTGAATTATTTATTCAATGTAATAAACAGAGGTTAAACAACAAACTACATGGCCTTACAAGCCAAACTGAAGTTTGTTAATGGTTGAGTCCGCACTTGCGCAGTACGTTTGAGAGTATATTTCAATCTCTCAAGTTATATTATTATTTTATTTGAACAAGTCTAGAAGAGACCAAAAATATAAACAAAATCGTAAATATTATAAAAAATAATACTAAAGAACCTTTCTTAAATGATTTACAAAGCATCTGATTCACCACAGTGAATTCAGACAAAACAAATTTAAGATCAAGTTTTAAATTTAAATATTGAATCAGATATTTATTAAAATTTTAAATTACTAAACCTTCGATGATTACAAAGAGCTTAAAGAGCCTCTTTCAAATCGCTTAAAACGCATCTGATTCACCACTGTGAATTACAGAAAAAACAAATTTAAATCTTAGGATCAAATTTAATGTTGAATATCGAATCAGATATTTATTATTAGCACAAAGGTTTGACTTCCTGAGTAAAACTCAAACCTTCGCGGAACTATTACCCTCATAACTTTTAAAGAATTCGACAAAATTCCTACGCTTTAATATTTAATATTAAAATAGAAAATAAAGCATTGTTACGTTAGAATACTTTTAATTTCTCACTAAATGAATCGGGGAGTTTCAAAGTCAAGACCTTATTAGACAACAAAAATAAGTTACTTTAATGCTTACTCCGAAGGGGAGATACGTCTACAAAAATAACCTATTAAAGAAACATTATCAAATTAAAGAATTTAAACAATTACTGGTAGCCACACGAGCAATAAAAAATAATATTTAAATTAAATATGCCAAACCAAAGAAGTAATAAAAAAGTGGCTACCTAAATATTTCAAGAAGTTACAAAGATACTAGCGCCCAAGTGGCAATAGGAAACATTAAGTGTTCCATAACAGAATTTACTTTCAAAAATAAAACTTTCAGCGAAAAATACAGATGCCTACACTGACTGATTTCAACTACATAATAAGCCTAAATGTTTAAGATAATCAAACCCATAGTTGTAATATAAAGTTTATCTAAGCAATAATATATATATTTATAGCAATCCTGGCTAGATAATGTTTTAGTCCTGAGTAGGACTTATTGTGGAAGTGTTGGATGTAATAGTCCTCGATGCTAGCTGAACACTAGCTATATATATGTCTAGTTGATGGATTGGTAGGTGGGAGATTTCCTTATTAGGACATTAATTATTAGTAGTATAACGTCAACCGCCAAGCAGCTGGTGGATATGCTACTTCTCTTTAGTCACGTCCACCAGTCTCTTGGTGTGTTGTAGTTCCACTTGACTTGTTCCCATGACACGAACACCAGACACGTGGTGAGTGGCTGCAGACTATAGCTATGTTCATTCGGTCACGTAGAACAGTTCGAGAATACGAGTGGTCCTGCAGTAGCTCAGCCGGGCCAATCAGGGCATTTCTGGATCCCTCTCTTTGAACGCCTTGTTGCTGCATTATTCATAGCTTTCTAGGACTTCTCTTCATTTTAGAATTTGGTATGAACAGGCTGTTTATGGAAGTCATGTTAATCCGGAAGATACAACAAGTGAGTCGATCACCTATATTAGACATAGTAAGATTTTGATATTTAATAATGCTGGATGCCTATGAGTATAAGTTTATTTGGGGTGGTAGTATACTAGCTAGTCTTGCTAGTATTTATATTGCAGGATATCTCTATGTATAAGCTTATTTGGGGCGGGTAGTAATATTGTGATATTAGCAGTACAATCTAATGTTACATTACTAGTCATAATTTATACTATACTTGTAATGTTCTAAAAATTATCTACCTTCCAGGTGCACAGAACGCCAAGTTTGACGTCTCTTAGCGTCATCAACCCCAAGTTAACCTCGTCTTGTCACCCTTCACAAATTGTATAATTTGTAACTAGGAGATTTGAATAACTCTGTGTGAAAGCAAGAGTCTGACATCAACATCAGCAACAGGCCCTGTGGTATAGTGGTCAATGTACCTGGCTACGAACCTGAGGATCCTGGGTTATATTCTCAGATGGTACCATGGGTATATTTTCCGATCATCCCAATGGTCACCAAGGGTTGGTTAGTTAGGTTTAAGATGACTACTGGTTCCACACCTTCATATTGACTATCATCACATCATCTCATTGCGGGTATTTGTAGACAACATCCATAGGTGTACCCTGGGTAACGTTATGTGCAAACTGAGCGGCTAATAGTCTACAAACAGGGGACCAAACGAGATAATATCTCTACTAGTCATATGTGTCATACGTTTTTTTAAAGTTGGTATCAGATCCAAACTTCTTTTGAAGCCTAAACTTGTTTAGAAATATCATTGCAGTAAATCTGTCTCTTTTCTAAGGTAATCTCTGATTTTTAGTAAAGTCCGTTCACCGTAGGAATTGTTTTCTGAAAGGCCTTTTTCCCTATTATTATTATTATTAGCACCGCGTCTTACTACCCGTTCGGGTTATACGCACTTACGCTAATGTGCAATGGTAGGGTGATTGAAATGGTAGGGTGATTGTGAGATGAAATGAAGGACCTACAGTTTAACGTGGAATCCGAACCACGGTGGAGTCCTGGCATTCCTCACAGTCACAAGTTTTCCCTATCAGAAATCTATTATATAGTTGTATATTGGTAGGAAAAAAGACCTTTCAGAGATTAGTTTCTACCACGAATGGAGTATATAATGGTTCGCTGCTTTGTTGAAAGTGTCTGATTTGCTGGATAAGAAGAAATAAACCTTTTACCGATGGTGAGTTCGTGAAGGAGGCCTTCAATGAAGCTGCTGTATAACTATTTGTTGAATTCAAAATAAGAATTATGTGAGTCTGTTCAACTATTATCCTGCATTGTGACGCGTCTATTAAACCTCAAGGCCATAGATTTAATTAAAAACCTCACAGTTAACAGATGGATATATTAAATTATATGGTTGGAACAGCTAAACAACTAACAATTTTTACGATTTTTCAAATACAGAATAATTTATAAAAATAATATATCATAATAATAGCAACCGGAACAAGTATAAGAGCAGATATCTTTGCGAAGCTTGAAAGAAATTTCCAATTAAAAAATTCTCCAGCATAACAATTATTGATTGCGCTCGTAAATTGACAGGATTTCATTTATTATGTAATTTCTGAAGTGTCAGTGTATAATTTACCTCTTTGCGTGAAATAATTATCTATGAAAATCGTCGTGAAGGTAGATTTAAGAATCGTTAAAATAACCCTGCATTATAAATTGAAATTGTTCTAAGAGTGTATTGACGAACACCTCTCCGGGATTCAAATATCGACCACCCTGTAACCGACAATCTAGAGTAGATGAGACTAATATTTAGTCCTTGTGTTCACCAGCGTGAATTCCTTCAGAAGTCATTAAAAGTGAAGTGTCTGACGTAGATTTTGATGAGTGTTTGAGAAACACAACTGTACTAATGTACTTATTGTTGACTTGACCTGTTCTTGCTCTGAAGAGCATGTTTCCTAGAGGAGGACAGCAGGTACTTGTACATTTCTTCCTTTCATTAATATAGTCTTGCAATATATTTGCTTAAGTATTTTGATAGTAAGATAATATTTTTTTAAATATCCCAAATAATTTACCATCTAAATATAGGTGCTAAAAAATACGCAACTAAGAAAACGAGCCATTCAAAACTGATGAAACAATATTTAAGTTTCAATATAGAACTTAAAAAAAAATTATAACTTTATACCCTTTTCTATTTTTGGAAATGTATTGATAACCCCATTTACTTTGACTGAGGTGAGGCAACTAACTATACCTTAAGGTCAGTCATCTTTGACCTAAGCTAACTTTGCGCTGCTAAGGCTTCGATTATTCTTGTGACTCGTTTCTACTTTGTTTTCCCACTCCACCCTTTAATCGCGTGACTCTAAAACCACCCTTTCTTCTCTCACCCCCCGCGCCCTTCTTCGTGACAGGAGTTCATCCATAGACGTGAAGGGAGGAGGACGAGGTAAAGCTGCTGTTGGACAAGGCAGTGTAGAAAGGTCTCCAGTGCTCAGTGGGGCAATCGCGTTTCTTTACCTCTGCTGTTTGTGCTGAACCGGCCTTAGTGATAGTGGTCAGTCGTGTCTCTTTACCTCTGCTGTTTGTGCTGAACCGGCCTTAGTGATAGTGGTCAATCGTGTCTCTTTACCTCTGCTGTTTGTGCTGAACCGGCCTTAGTGATAGTGGTCAGTCGTGTCTCTTTACCTCTGCTGTTTGTGCTGAACCGGACCTTAGTGAGTGCTAGGACCTAACATGTGATGCAGTGCATATGTCCAAGAAACAAATAATCTCGAAGCAATATTCGACACCAACTGATTGCATTACGTATCAAAACCAGGATATTTTATACAACGTCTTATCAACCATCTGGGCTAGTAGGCTACTTTAGGTGTGGTACCCGCATTTTCAGTTGAGTAAAATTGGTAACATGGCCCTCAGTACACCCTTCTGGAATTTGAGCCCCAACATTTCTGTCAGTTGTAGATCAGATCATTGGTGTCATAGCCCACTTTATCCCTTCCCCCATTCATATGGTTTATCCACTATTAATGACAAATTCACAATAAATTAAAGTTGAATTAGAATTAATTTTAATTAGATGTGCCAGAATCCACCTAGCGAAAGGATTGGGCTTAGGATGGGAAGTACTAATTTCGCTCGTTCCAGAATTGAACTTTCATCACGTGCACTGAAATTAAAGCACGCTGTTGCACTTCTAACTCTACAGGTGGCACTCAGTGTAGTTGAAGGATGATATACACCTAACTCTACAGGTGGCACTCAGTGTAAGTGAAGACTGATATAAACCTAGCTATACAGGTGGCACTCAGTGTAGTTGAAGGCCAATATACACCTAACTCTACAGGTGACACTCAGTGTAGTTGAAGGCTAATATACACCTAACTCTACAGGTGACACTCAGTGTAGTTGAAGGCCAATATACACCTAACTCTACAGGTGACACTCAGTGTAGTTGAAGGCTGATATACACCTAACTATACAGGTGACACTCAGTGTAGTTGAAGGCTGATATACACCTAACTCTACAGGTGACACTCAGTGTAGTTGAAGGCTAATATACACCTAACTCTACAGGTGGCACTCAGTGTAGTTGAAGGCTGATATACACCTAGCTCTACAGGTGGCACTCAGTGTAGTTGAAGGCTGATATACACCTAGCTCTACAGGTGGCACTCAGTGTAGTTGAAGGCTAATATACACCTAACTCTATAGGTGGCACTCAGTGTAGTTGAAGGCCAATATACACCTAACTATACAGGTGACACTCAGTGTAGTTGAAGGCTAATATACACCTAACTCTACAGGTGGTACTCAGTGTAGTTGAAGGCTGATATACACCTAACTCTACAGGTGGCCATCAGTGTAGTTGAAGGCCAATATACACCTAACTCTCCAGGTGGCACTCAGTGTAGTTGAGGGTTGATATACACCTAACTCTACAGGTGACACTCAGTGTAGTTGAAGGCTAATATACACCTAACTCTACAAGTGGCACTCAGTGTAGTTGAAGGCTGATATACACCTAACTCTACAGGTGACACTCAGTGTAGTTGAAGGCTGATATACACCTAACTCTACAGGTGACACTCAGTGTAGTTGAAGGCTGATATACACCTAACTCTACAGGTGGCACTCAGTGTAGTTGAAGGCTGATATACACCTAACTCTACAGGTGGCACTCAGTGTAGTTGAAGGCTGATATACACCTAACTCTACAGGTGGCACTCAGTGTAGTTGAAGGCTGATATACACCTAACTCTACAGGTGGCACTCAGTGTAGTTGAAGGCTGATATACACCTAACTCTACAGGTGGCACTCAGTGTAGTTGAAGGCTGATATACACCTAACTCTACAGGTGGCACTCAGTGTAGTTGAAGGCTGATATACACCTAACTCTACAGGTGGCACTCAGTGTAGTTGAAGGCTGATATACACCTAACTCTACAGGTGGCACTCAGTGTAGTTGAAGGCTGATATACACCTAACTCTACAGGTGGCACTCAGTGTAGTTGAAGGCTGATATACACCTAACTCTACAGGTGGCACTCAGTGTAGTTGAAGGCTGATATACACCTAACTCTACAGGTGGCACTCAGTGTAGTTGAAGGCTGATATACACCTAACTCTACAGGTGGCACTCAGTGTAGTTGAAGGCTGATATACACCTAACTCTACAGGTGGCACTCAGTGTAGTTGAAGGCTGATATACACCTAACTCTACAGGTGGCACTCAGTGTAGTTGAAGGCTGATATACACCTAACTCTACAGGTGGCACTCAGTGTAGTTGAAGGCTGATATACACCTAACTCTACAGGTGGCACTCAGTGTAGTTGAAGGCTGATATACACCTAACTCTACAGGTGGCACTCAGTGTAGTTGAAGGCTGATATACACCTAACTCTACAGGTGGCACTCAGTGTAGTTGAAGGCTGATATACACCTAACTCTACAGGTGGCACTCAGTGTAGTTGAAGGCTGATATACACCTAACTCTACAGGTGGCACTCAGTGTAGTTGAAGGCTGATATACACCTAACTCTACAGGTGGCACTCAGTGTAGTTGAAGGCTGATATACACCTAACTCTACAGGTGGCACTCAGTGTAGTTGAAGGTTAATATACACCTAACTCTACAGGTGGCACTCAGTGTAGTTGAAGGCTAATATACACCTGACTCTACAGGTGACACTCAGTGTAGTTGAAGGCTGATATACACCTAACTCTACAGGTGGCACTCAGTGTAGTTGAAGGCCAATATACACCTAACTCTACAGGTGACACTTAGTGTAGTTGAAGGCTAATATACACCTAACTCTACAGGTGGCACTCAGTGTAGTTGAAGGCTGATATACACCTAACTCTACAGGTAGCACCTAGTGTAGTTGAAGGCTGATATACACCTAACTCTACAGGTGGCTTTCAGTGTAGTTGAAGGCTAATATACACCTAACTCTACAGGTGGCACTCAGTGTAGATGAAGGCTGATATACACCTAAATCTACAGGTGGCACTCAGTGTAGTTGAAGGCTGATATACACCTAACTCTACAGGTGGCATTCAGTGTAGTTGAAGGCTAATATACACCTAACTGTACAGGTGGCACTCAGTGTAGTTGAAGGCTAATATACACCTAACTCTACAGGTGACACTCAGTGTAGTTGAAGGCTAATATACACCTAACTCTACAGGTGGCACTCAGTGTAGTTGAAGGCTGATATACACCTAACTCTACAGGTGGCACTCAGTGTAGTTGAAGGCTGATATACACCTAACTCTACAGGTGGCACTCAGTGTAGTTGAAGGCTGATATACACCTAACTCTACAGGTGGCACTCAGTGTAGTTGAAGGCTGATATACACCTAACTCTACAGGTGGCACTCAGTGTAGTTGAAGGCTGATATACACCTAACTCTACAGGTGGCACTCAGTGTAGTTGAAGGCTGATATACACCTAACTCTACAGGTGGCACTCAGTGTAGTTGAAGGCTGATATACACCTAACTCTACAGGTGGCACTCAGTGTAGTTGAAGGCTGATATACACCTAACTCTACAGGTGGCACTCAGTGTAGTTGAAGGCTGATATACACCTAACTCTACAGGTGGCACTCAGTGTAGTTGAAGGCTGATATACACCTAACTCTACAGGTGGCACTCAGTGTAGTTGAAGGCTGATATACACCTAACTCTACAGGTGGCACTCAGTGTAGTTGAAGGCTGATATACACCTAACTCTACAGGTGACACTCAGTGTAGTTGAAGGCTGATATACACCTAACTCTACAGGTGACACTCAGTGTAGTTGAAGGCTGATATCATAGTTTAGTGTAGAGTAGAAACCGTTGCACACATCATCATAGATTATTTTGAGGACACTCTAAAATATTTATCTCGTATTCATTCTATTTACTACTTACCTAGTCACGCCGTTCCCCTAAAGGATAGGCAAGAAACTGTGCATGTACCGGCTCCATCCTCACTAACTTTCTCCACACGTCCCTGTCCTTGAATATTCCCTTCTCTTCAACAACATACATACGCCAAGTCAAACATACTTTTTATTCTAAAAACTCTTAATGTTTTTCTTTTTCACACCTTCGTCTACCACATTTAGCCGCGTCCTAAATGGCACAAGCCTTACTTTTGATCCACACATTATACCTTTAAAAAATGTTGGTCACTCATCCTCTCAACATGCCCAACCAACGTAAGACACTTCTTTCACATTGACCTGTTGTATTCCCTTTCAAACCGCACTCCTTCATCGCCCGTTCAAACTGTCTCTGTCTATAAGAGTTTTTACACATACATTTCTTAGATATGTTATTCCAGCTGCATTCTCTTCGCGCTCGTGTTTCTAACGAAAACCCACGCTTGACATCCATGAAACAATGTTGTCGTCAACACACTTGTATATGCTGACATCTTTGCCTCTTGATACTACTTCATTGTTGGCAATATTTCACACTACTCTCCGAGGTGCATTTATCTATCTGTTGATTTCATCTTCTATTCCTTCATTTTTATAAAACATTCTGCACAGATACACAAAATAATTCCCTTGCTCAAACGGTTTTCCATTTATACTAAGTTGACAATCATTTCCTGATCCAGCCTTATCATAAACCATCACCAAGGTTTTGGAGACATTTATAGGAAGACTTCCTCACTCCCAATCAATATTTCATTTTCTCTCTCTGTATCTATATTTCGTTTATCTAGTTTTTGTTCGCTCTCTCATTATTTATCTTTTTTTCTGTTTTCTCTTTCGTTTTATCTCTAGTTATTTCTTTTTTCACTGTATATATTTTTCATTCTCTCTTTTTATCTTGTAATAAATCTTAAACACAATATTTACAATTTGATAGAAACTGGTTCTCATAGCTACACATTATTTATTAATCCCTATCGACATAATATTATTGTTTAAAGATGTAAATCTATTTTCTTCGCGACACTTGGGAATAAGTTAATAAAAACTGTAATTTTGTTTGATCGATGTACGACATTTGCGTTATTAATGAGTTAAGTTAGTGCTAGGGATGTGCATAGAAGCTTCGAGACTACACCTGCATTAGCTAGGAGTGATAATTAGAAAATTGCAATCAATATTTTTTTTTATACCTACTCAATGCACCCTTCCGGAATTCGAACACTGACCTCTGAGCCAAAGTTACCTAATGCATTGTAGTCTAAATATATTATATGCTCTTATGGTCTGTCACCGCGTCTTACAACTCATCCAGGATATCCGCATCTAATCAAATCTATGGGGTAGGTAGAATTTATAGTAAAATGTACCTATATTTGCGTGAAGAGAGACGGGGAAAACCATTTAAAAGAGTCACTACTAGTACACTCGTTTGTAATTTTATTCCTGACCTGATTCTTCAACAAACCAAATGACCTTGGTGTTAAGTCCACGTCAGATGTGTCAAAAGAGACTCCACGAGCCCGGTGGGTATTTTGGAAGCTACGCCGGCAGCCCCCATTGACCCAAAACGAGACTACTACAAACTAACTATGTCAAAAATACAACTGTCATATTTGAGTAGCCAAAAGGAACCTAAACCGAGACTTGACACTTTTTATCATTTTAACAACTTACATTATATCTAGCTGAATTTTGTTTCTTCCTGTAATCACTATAATCACAAGCAAACACATAATGATAACACCAATAAGCATTACAACCCCACCCGACTTGGGGGTCGTGATCCCCAAGCTAGAAACGATTGGGTTAGGTCTTGTTCCAAGTCCCACATTACTTTTCATGATCCACGTCTCACAATAATTATAGTGGTCCACGTCTCATATTATTTATTTAGGTCTGTGCGGGAATATCATTTTGATTTCAGCAAATTTTCAGGCGGTAAATAATTTCCCGCGGGAATGAGACGGGAAATGAGGAAAAAATTAAACGTAATTTTCCATTTCAGACTTTTTTTTTTCTTTTCAGATCTATGATTTTATTCTAAATTAAGCCTTCCCTTTCATTCCCATTTATTCAAAACATATTGATCAAAAAACTAAAAGTTTTTGGCAATTTGATCAAAAAGGGATCATATCTTATAGCTCCAATTAAATTAAAACAAAGTGGTTGCTATCAAAAATATTTATGATTAGGGTCGGGAAAATAGACAAAAATTCTGAATCTGATGCATTTATATGTCTATAAAATGAATTAATTTTCTGTATTTTGTAGAATTTTTCAAAGGAAAATAAATGTACGCTCAAAATAATTGTTATATTAACTTAGTTTTAAATAGTAAGTTGACCAAATAAAAACTGAATCATATTTTTCTAGCACGTATTGGGTAAGGTAAAATAAAAAAACTTGTCTTAATTTAACCATTATAATAATTGTGTCATTTTTGTCTAACACTTTTGGTATAAATAATATAAACAAATTTTAAATATAGATTTTGAGGTTGACTAAAAAGTTCTTGAATATGAAAATTCATGACGAGAATTTTATTAAATTCTCCTTACACAAAAAACGTCAAATATTCAATTTAATCTAAATAAATTAAAATAAGTCACAGTCTTGGCCAGAAAAATCACCCAAACTCTTTCTTAATTAAGCCAATATGCCCGGTTACCTCTTACGATTCAGTTACCAGGGCTCTCACATAAAGCTCTTTGGGATTTCAAAGATATTAGTTAACCCAACCGTTATTATCTATAACACTAAAACAAATTAACTCCATTTCAAATAATAACATAAACGTAGTACACGTGTATTAATGCATTTAAGTGTGAGGAAGATTTATTTTGTCCTTAATTTCTTATTTAAAAGCCACTATTATCAGTAGTTTGCGATAAAACTATGTTTTTCTGCCTTAAATATATTCAGGAATAAATATAACCATCAATCAAAAAGAGCCCATTGGCTTGTGTTTACTTGGTAGTTGTAAAATAAAAAGGTCTGAAGTTTCGGGTATCCGTCTTCTTAATGCGAGATAAGGTTGATAAGACTTTTAATAAATTAATAATATTCTTAGTGAATATTAAATAGGCTACAAACGTGACATTGATAAATGGTCCTTTTATTAAAACTTTTTTTCCCCACCTGAGTTTCGGGAACAACCAGTTTCCCGAGGTTTGGGATCACGTCCAGGCTTACTGCTACACGTCCCACAAGTTGTATCTTACTCCACGTCATACAGTACTTATCTTGCTCCACGTCATACAGTACTTATCTTACTCCACGTCATACATGACTTATCTTGCTCCACGTCATACAATACTTATCTTACTCCACGTCATACATGACTTATCTTGCTCCACGTCATACAGTACTTATCTTGTTACACGTCCCACAAGTCTTATCTTGATCTACGTCATACAGTACTTATCTTGTTACACATCAATAATAATTCTCTTATTCTATGTTTCACGATAACTATAAATAAAACATTAATTTTGTAAGAGTACATTAAGCTTTCAAATTATTATGGGGGCCTATGTAATATTAGAATTTCTGCTCGTATTAGCCAAGTGCTAGTTTACATGACGTTTTATTCTCCAGAAATGCTACACAATTAAAATAAAGCACTCAAGTAAAATCAAACTTTTGTTGTGTATATATATGAATGATGCTATATGGTAATTAGTGATTTGCGAAGGCCACTTTTTAAACGCGAAGTGTGGCTTGAAACTTTCAAAGAAAAGTCGAAAATGAGATTTTTGTTTTTGTCACTTAACGTTACTTTTACTTTTTAACTTTTAACTTTTAAATCAACTATGAATTACATCTGGATCAAAACATACCCTATTATTTTATGTTGATATATTCGAATTAATTTCTTGTGGTCGGTATTTATTACATACTAATTGTATATTAAATTATGTTGTCCTCTCCCACTGGCACACCATCCGTATCAGTGATTTAGAATAATAAAGTCAAGACTGAAGAAGATATGAAAAATGTATCTATCATTAGTGTATTTATAAATTTGTAATATATAATTTAAAATATATACCGTATTGCCCTTGTTCCTTTGTACAAAAGCAAAGGCAGTAAGAGGGCAATCAGTTTGTTGAGTATGTCAGGCAACGTTTTTGGGAGAGTTCCAGTTGAGAGGGTGTCAATATTTAGGGTGTGTATTGTGGTTTGATGGCAAGTGGAGGCTGCGTGGACCAGTTATCTTCAGGGAAGTAAAGCGTGTGTTAGGGTGCATTGGACAGGGTGTTAGATGAGGTGGTGTTATGTCCTCATGGCTGTTTAATGTTCTGGGGGATGCTTGTGAGGACGCGGTTGCTGTACAAGTGTACAATGTGAATGTGAACATTCTGATATATGCAGATGATACCATATTAATAGATGAGAATTAAAGTGAATGGCAGAATGCATTAAATTGTTTGAATGTGGTGACGGCATAACGGATCTTCGTATAAATGTCTCCAAAACTAAAATGATAATTAGCGATAAGGATGGATCAGAATATGATTGTCAACTTAGCATGAATCTAAATCTTTAGAACAAGTGAATGATTTTGTGCATCTGGGCAGAATTTTCTGTAAAAATAGAAGTATACATGTTGAAATTGACAGAGGGTTAAATGCATCTTGGAGAGTAGTTGGATGTATGTGGACCATCGCGAAGAATGAAGTAGTATTGAAATAAGCAAAGATGGCAGTATATTAATGTGTGTTAGCGCTAAAATTGTTGTATGGATGTGAAGCGTGGGTTGTCAGGAGAAACACAGGAGCAAGGAGAATGTGATTGGAATGATATATATATATATATATATATATATATATGGAAAACTCGTATAGACCGAGTCAGAAATTGATGGATTCTGGAGAAGCGGTTTGAAAGGTAATCCAACAGGTCAATGTGAAAGAAGCGTCTTACGTTGGTTTGAACATGTTGAGAGGAGGAGTGTGGATCGACAAATATATGAAGGTAGAGTGTGTGGATCACAAGAAAAAAAGGGTAGGCCATGAAAGACGTGGCTTAATGTTGTAGACAAATATGTGAAAAAGAGAAACATTAAGAGTTATAGGATATAAGAGAGCATGTATGACTCGGTGTATGGATGTTTTTTAAGCGAAGGAAGTATGCAAGGATACGGAAGTGTGGAGAAAGATGGTGAGGATGGATTAAGTACGAAGTTGTTATTTGAGCTGTATGTACAGTTTATTGCCAACCCCATAAGGGAATGTCATACAAGTGACCGTCATTCAGTGAACTCTATACTATACTGAATGGATTCAAACACACACACCTTGCAAAGGACCAAAGCGTGACACTAAAGTTTGTCGTCTGATTGAGTGTGAGGGAACAGACTTAATGGTTTCTTTCGATGTTTCTTTGTGAAAAAAACAACTGCTAATGTTTTAAAATAATGAAGTTAAATGTTACGCTTGGGAGAAAAAACATTGGAATTAAAGTTTATACAATTCAGTTTCACAGATAATATTGTACAAATACGAATAAAATCTTTGAAATATTAATATATTTAGTTATCATCCATATTGTTTACATTCTGTTAAGACTACAATATATTTAAAGTTGGCTATTAGCTTGTATATTAGTTTCAGAAGCCATATTATTATTGAAATTTCGATAATTATAATGAAATAAGGCTTATTCTTGATTACATTTGTTTGAATGACAAACTTTGTGTATTAGACTAACGTTCAAACGATTATTTATATTATAGATTTGCAGGAAGTATAACTTTATTAGAGTATATTTAAAGTTAGCACTGAGCTTGTATATTGCTTTTAGAATTTTTTTTACAGGTATTTAAAGTTCGATAACTATGATGAAATAAGGTGCCGGTAGTTAAAAACTTAATTACATCTGTTTGAATGACAAACTTTATGTTGAAATCTTACCAACGAGCATTTAGATTAAAGACTTGTAGGATGTATTGCTAAATTAGCCTACATTAATTTATTTAGTAAACAAGTCATGAGTGTCGAACTTAGGAATGCTCTTCAAACCTTTATTAACACATTTATTTCATTTAACTAATAATATATGGATGTATTGATGTATGTATTAGCGAGTTATGTTAAAATTCCACATTGCCTTGTATGGCTGTAAGAGAGAAGGATATACCCGAAAGTTTCTGTCTCTCTTACACAATGGTGTACAGATGACATCGACAGCTTGAATGTTGCAGCCATCTTCAACGCCATCAGACCCGCCTCGGTGGCGTAGTTAGCTAACGCGCTAGTCGAGTTGAGCTAGACTTCCGAGGACGGGAAGATCGAGGTTCGAATCTCACTCGGGTGAACTGGGAGTAATGTTTCCTAAATGGTTTTCCACTCTCTCACCATGCAAATGCAGGTTCACTTCCTCTAAATTCAATCTTCCCAATTCCTAATCTATTAACGTAATTAGTGCTTAATCGTATAACCCGAGCGGGTAGTAAGATGTGATGCTAAAAATAAATGCCGCCAGTTCATGGTGTTACAACTTAGCGGGTATTTTTATTCTTACAAAATAATGTTGGTGAGACTGGATACGAGATATTTTCATTATTAACCGCTTCTTATCCAAGCTTACGTTAGGTATGTTGTTATATAATAACCAGTCGGTTCTAAAAACAGTTTAGTAGCCGTTCTAAAATTATCGTATTCTGAGATATGTAATATTTAGTGAGATATATCAAATCAGTTAATAAGTTTAATGTTTAAAAATGAGGTGGCCCAATGGCTAGATAATTTTATAATAAAGGAAAGTGATAAAACTAAAGAAAAAGGAAAAATAAACTACTAAGCGTAAATTTGACGAAGAAAGCCCACCTAGGGAAAGAGGAAAAATGTGGGAAGAGTCCAATAAACAAAGGTGACCTCTTCTTCCTTTCTTCTGTCTTCTAGAATATAAGTAGTCACACACACATTTTAACACAAATAGAATAATATTTCGGCATTGTTGTCTTTATTAAACACGAAGAAGAGGAAAGTACATATAACACTAACAATGGAAAATGGAGTAATCCTTTTCCTTTAGTTTTATCACTTTCCTTTATTATAAAATCAGTTAATAAGTTATCGAAGCTTTAACCTCCCTTCGAAATGTTTTGAAGATGCGAAGGTTATTGAAGGTGTCGAAGTCGAAGCAAAGATTTGACCTTCGACATTTCGAAGCTTCGCCCAACCCTAATAATAATATATAATTTACCATTATTACTTGATTAAATGTGTGTCAATAATTTCGTTTTGATATTACTAGAAAGTTATTTATATTCTTTTAACCACGTCAACCTTCATTTTATGCCAGGTTTAGTTAAGTAATTTACTCTAACCATTAAATCCAATTATATATTTAATTAATGAAAATTCAACATTGTTCTAGCAACTCATTATTGGAATTCATTTAATACATTAAAAGCGCGTTAGACTAACGATGTCCCATACATACTTAAATAGTTGGTTGGTGTCAACTTAGCGTTTTATTACAATATTATAATAATTAGTGAATTAGTAGAATAGCTACGGCTCTGGTTTAGCATAATCACGGGTAATATTTTTCACACTTAATTTAGTAGATAAAAGGTTACCTGGCGGTCTAGGGGTAAGGTGTCTGTCTTCTGTGCTGGCGTCCGGGGTTCAATCCTCGGTCCCGGCAAAAGATGTATCTGACTACAAAACCCTTCCTTCATCTCTGGCAAGACATCTTGTGAATGTGAGGAATGCCGGGCCTTCACCGTGGTTCGGATTCCACGTTAAACTGTAGGTCCTCCATTTCATCTCACAATCACCCTACCATTACACATTAGCGTAAGTGCGTATAGCCCGAACGGGTAGTAAGACGCGCTGCTAATAATAATAATAATAATAATAATAATAATAATAATAATAATAATAATATAGATAAAATTGTACTAAGAGGATTATGGTAGCTATCATTAATTTAAAAAAACATTGTAATTAGCGTTAATTCTTGTCCTAGGGTTAGCCTAGTTAATGCCACCGACAAGAATATAACTCCATTTAGATATTTTTTTTGTCTGACACCTTAGCTCCGTCGATAGCATGTCTGTCTTCAGAGCTAAGGATCACGGGTTTGATTCCCGGTATGGCCTAAAATTGTATCATTGGGTGGGTGTCTCCATTTAACAGTGATAAATTAATGGCCGGGGGCTGAATGTTGTGTCTCTTCTAGATTTATCTAAGTTATTTTAATCCTCCTGTGCTGATATAAGTCGGTTCGGAAAATGCACGTTAAATACCACAAATAAATGAAAATGAAAATAGATTTTTTTTACAAAAGATGAGACTAAGTATATACTGCACATAATTTAGGACTTATGTATATTATAAATTTGTTTGGATAAGAAATCAACTATTTTATTAAAATAAATACATTCTCACCCTGTAACTCGATCCTATATATTATTTTCCAAGGAATCATACTCTCAAAGTGTCTAATTTTTAAAATAAGAAGTAAACACGGAACCGTAAATCAAATACTTTATCTAAATAGATCGCGTTTCTTGTTTTATGTTATCTTTTATTTTGATAAAGATGTTTTCCCCATACATGGTAGCCTTGAATATTCTGATAGCCTGTACGAGTAGTAAGACGTGGTGCAAATGTATACACATATATATGTATAACGTACTTCCGTATTTAACACTGCTGAAATGTCCGGTCTTACACGAATTGTTTAGTTTGGAGTAGCTAACATTAAGTTTTCGAAAACTAGGTCTGCATAAACTGACTACAAACTAGGTCCAATACATTTATAAATCACCATCATACAAGAGGATTGCTTTTACACGCTTTTCATTGAATCTATATTTTTTTTGTTTCACTTTGTAAAGCGCGTGGTTTATTTAGCGATGTGCATCATTCATTAATAGTTTTTATTAAACATTTTAGGTAATTTTTTTGTAAATTTGAAATCTATTTTTAGAACCCTTAGATTATTTTAAAGATAATTTTTTGAACAATTTTGGGTCATCAAATTTTGGACCATGCTTATTACTATTATTTTGATACATATCTTTAAGTGGGGGGTTGGGGGGTCTGAGGAGCGTTT
>CABFVX010003270.1:12137-41526 GCA_902151425.1 Timema shepardi
GGGGGGGGGGGGGGGGGGCGGGGGAAATACGTAAACAACAACAAAAAGTTACAAAATAATTTCTTGGAGAATTTTTGTGTGTGTGTCGAATTTTGTCGCAGGTGAATCGTCGGAAGCCGTCACTATTTTTTTTTAAAAAAAATTGCTTTTATAAGCTCAAATAGGGTTATTGGCGTCTGTGAGCAAACTTTTGACTTAATTCCTCCCTTCCCCCTTACATTGTTCCACGTGGATATAGTCTGTTCACAGAAATGTTGACCTTGTCTGATATTTTAGACGTTACTTAAAAAATAGGTCCATTGAGTTATACAAATGGGTTGATACCCATTTATTTTTTAGCACCGCGTCTTACTACCCGTTCGGGTTATACGCTTTAAGTACTAATTACGCTAATGGATTAGGAATTGGGAAGGTTGGATTAGAGGAAGTGAACCCGCATTTGCGTGGAGGGAGAGTGGAAAACCATTTAGGAACCACCCGACCGAGATTCGAACCTCAATCTCCCCGTCCTCAGCAGTAGAGCTCAACACGACAAGTGCGTTAGCCAACTACGCCACTGAAGCGGGTGAAACCCATTTAATATAAGGGCTGGAGATGAGGTTATACCACTCTTTTGGTGGCAAGAACACTAGCTGTTAGTTACTAAAGTTACTAAAATAATTTTAATATATTCATATAAGTCATGTTATCTTCAGCTGTCGCTTTTGATATACATCACCAATAAAATAACACTAATAATATAGTAAAATATTATCAATGTTGGCTGCAAAGAAATAAGTTTATTTTTTTCTAAACTGTTCTGCCAACCAAAATCAGGGTATAAATTAATATGGAGATCAAATTGAAGGAGCACAGTGATAAATCACATGTGGTTAACTAGCCCCCAGTACACCAGTCCAAGATTTGAACCTTGACCTTCACCCGGCAATCCAGTCTCAGTCTGACGCCTTAGACCGCGCAGCCTCAGTGTGGGTATATTTAACTTCTCAAACTACATTTGTAAAGCTTCTAGGTGTTAAAAAAGAAAAATCTCGTGACTTGTGTGAGTAACAAGGCATCTTTTATTCTCGAGGTGAATTAATATGGATGTTAATCGTATCGGTTGACACGCGGACTAATATGTCAGGTTTAATCTACAGTAGACCCATGACTTCTTTGGTGCTGACTGACAGCTTTGAAAAGTTACCAGACCAAATAATGTATCCCTACGCCAAACCATATAATCTACAAAAACATGTATTTAGCAGCTGTCAATTCTAACAGTCAAATTTGTTTGTATATGCCTAAATGTTGACGGTCAGAAGTCAGCTGTGAGCTGTCAGTCAGCACCAAAGAAGCCACGGGGCTACTGTAGTCTGGCGCGCAGGCTACCAGGAGGTTAAGGATCTTATCCCAGCCGGATGTATTGTTGGTGTCTATCCCCCCTTAAATATATCCTCCTCTCACTCCACGCAAAAGTGGGTACATTTCTTTTAAATTCTACCTTCTCCAAACCTACCCGAGTAACGTAGTTAAAATGCGCGTAGTGGGGACGGGCAGCAGGCTAAGACGCAGTGGAAGGGGGGAAGAGGGCAATAACGTAACGTGTTGTTCCAGACGGGTACAATCAGATATTTTTTTTCTAAACTGTTTCCCACTCTCCCGCCAAGAAAATATGAGTACATTTTCTCTATAATCTACCTTCCTTCTTCCTCTTTGCCCCTTTAATGTAAATAGGTATGAGTGAAAAACCATTTTGTAAAAAACCACCCTCATCATTACACCCCCACCGAGACTCGAACCTCGACCTCTCCGTCATCGACAGTCCAATACAACACGAGAGTAGCGCGTTAGGGTACGCGCACAGTGAACGCTTGGTTCCCTGTTCGCTGGTTGCGAGATGAGCTTCAGTAAGGATGAATTATTTTTTTATGGATAACGTTGTTCCCAAAGTTTTGGCTATTAAATTTGTATTATTATTATTATTATTATTATTATTTAGTACCACGTCTTACTACCCGTTCGGGTTATACGCTTTAAGTACTAATTACGCTAATTGATTAGGATTTGGGAAGGTTGAATTAGAGGAAGTGAACCCGCATTTGCGTGGAGGGAGAGTGGAAAACCATTTATGAAAAAACCACCCTCAGTTCACCCGACCGAGATTCGAACCTCGATCTCCCCGTCCTCAGCAGTCGAGCTAAACACGACTCGCGCGTTAGCCAACTACGCCACCGAGGCGGGTCTTGACTATTAAAAAAATGGGTATTCACGATATAAATAAAGGTAGAAAAATGTATGAGAAGTGCTACCATCTTTTTACAAAACTAAAGAAGACAGTGATAGATTTTTTAAATATTTAAGAATAACGAAATTAATAGGTCAATGTCAATTACTTCACTTTCCGCCATATAAAGAAAAGCTATACCTTTATTTTAGTGGGAATCCCGGTTTGGAAGGCCCTTCCTTTTATACTACCAGTATTTCGTACCCTAAGTGGGATAAAATACCTTCCTGGACGGACTTGCTAACAAGATCATGGTGTAGTTTAGGGTAAAATCCCGACGGTTGGTAGCCCTGTGGCAGTGTCAGGGTCGTCTTGCCTGCTCTGTCGGCGGTCTCGCATCTCTCTTCCGCTCCCCTCTCACTCTCTCCCTCCCTTCATCCGACACTGGTTCCAATACACAGATCCCCCTACACCTCCTCTACAAGACATCGCATTCCTTGCCTGGCCACAAAAGACGTAGAGAGCGCGTCTCGGTGGGGAAAAAAGTAAAACCACACCGAGCAACTTCTTCAAAGGGAGCCACGTAGTCGGACGCATCCGATCACACGTTTCGGGGGAAATTTGTTTGAGCTAAAGGTATTTCGAGGTTAGATCGACGGACGATATTGTGGTCGATCGAACCCCCCAAAAAATAGTTTCTGTTGCCAATTCATCCTCATTTTAAAATACAACAAAGGAATTCAAACAAAATAAAAAGTGTCCCAAGCACACTCAGTTGTATATTATCAGTGAATTATTATTTATTAATTTTCTAAAGTGTCTTACAACTTTTCCGGGGTGTATGCATTTTAATGGAAGGTAGAATTTAATGAAAACGTAACCACATTTTCATGGAGGGCGATAGGTAGACCACTTGGGGAAGGGGGGACACCTAAGTATACCTGGATGGGACTCGAACCCCAAACTTCCTTAATTCAATGAACCAAACAAAATTAAACTGAATGCCTTTGTTCATGTACTGTATGTGACCATATGGGATATATATATATATAAGAAACGTTGAAAATGGCCAGATTTAATGTTTTTTAAATTATAAAACCTAAAATTTAAGATTTTAATCCTACATAGAAAAAGACCATTCATCACTGATTTACAGGGATAGTGCCTTAAATAAAATAAGACCTGTTATTAAATGTCCTGGACTTAATTTCTGCCTGAATTGTTTAATAAATTGATGCAATTTTAAAATGTACCAAGCTGGTTGAGGTTTTTTTTTTTTTTGTAAATGTATTTTTTTAAATCGTCTACAGCTCGGGATATTTGGTTCACTTGCGAAAATGGCTTGTAAGATTCTTCCTGCCAGGATGTAGATTAAAAAAGGTTCGTGGAAGCATCTGTTTATCTAGAATAGGAAACAAGAAAAGTATAAATTTGAAATTCAATTCAATGTTGTCCAGGCGTAAATAGTTGAGGGAATGTTTATACTCGTCACCGGAAGAGGGGAAGTCCTATAAACATTTAGGCAAGAGGCCTCGTAGGGGTGAACTGCTTAGTTTATTTCCCTCTTCTTTTATTTAATACGTTGGCATATAACTGTGATACCGCTTAGAGTGCTTAGGTCCGTCAAGTTAATATGCAACCCGCTTCTTAAACTAGTTTCTAATTCACCAATTAGGCAACGACGTCCAATAAAAAGGTTTTGATAAATTCAGTTGATTAAAAGCGCAACTACCCGCCTCGGTGGCGTAGTTGGCTAACGCGCTTGTTGTATTGATCTCGACCGCTGAGGACGGGGAGATCGAGGTTCGAATCTCGGTCGGGTGGCCTGAGGGTGGTTTTTCCTAAATGGTTTTCAACTCTCCCGCCACGCAAATGCGAGTTCACTTCCTCTAATTCAACCTTCCCAATTCCTAATCCATTAGAGTAATTAATATTTAAAGCGTATAACCCAAACGGGTAGTAAGACGCGGTGCTAAATATTATTATTATTATTATTAAAAGCGGAACTGTAAAATCTGGCGCAAAGATGTGCATCAAATGAGCACTGCTGCTCTACGCGGATTATAATATCTTGTATTTATATTCCACTATTAATCACATACTCATTATATGTTCAGTCTTGGCCTCTCCGTGATAATTTACCGACCGTCATTGGCCATAAAACACCATAAACGTCCGTCAGGTCCATACTCTACGTGGCGAGCATACGGAGATGTTTCTTTTACCGTCGTAACGTGACGAGAATACTTCGGGGAGCACCTGTGAGGTATGTGATAACTATGACAGACATGTAGTGCGGGTCAGTATGGTCACACTGTCTCAGGCTGAAACATTGAAAATTTTCATGTTTCTTCTTTTTTTTCGGGTTAGAGTTAAGAGAGTTAATTTTATTTGAAAATGTATCTCTTTAAGTTCAAGTCGTCTCGTTCCCCCTCCACTGTGTAACTATATATAAACGTGTAGGACAGGTAATTAATTGGACACGTTACAAATAAAACTTACCAATAAAATTGACCCTGAAAGGTTTTTATTATGATAAATGGCCGTCTTGTAAGGTGCGCCGTAGTGGAACCAAGCTATACTAGATATCATCGCTGAGGTAACCGCATGGGATACAACGTTGCCATTCTCTCGTTTTCATGTGGTCTACCTCCCCTCAGAATATATAAGACAAGTTTGGCAAAGCTAGTTAGTTGAGATTGCCAGTAGCCCCTTCTTACCACAGCACACCACCTTCAGACATAAATGAGAGCTAGGAGATTTGGCAACGCTGGTTAGTCGAGATTGCCAGTAGCTCCTTCTTACCACAGCACACCACCTTCAGACATAAATGAGAGCTAGGAGATTTGGCAACAGTTAACCAAGAGATATCAAAGATAAATCTTTTTTATATAAGACCTGCAGTTCCCTCAGAGGTGCTATTGGGTGTAGGTAAGCTTGCAATCTTCGAGGGTGAACGGATAGGACTATAATGTAGTCCATGACGGTAATACTGACGCCTTTTATGGTAAGTTTTAGGCTATCCAGCGTAGGAATGCTGGTAAGTAATAGCTAGCAAAAGTTACCAGATATACTCTCATGTTATATCCATTTGACAAGCCACATGATCTGCAAAAACATTTCTGGCAGTCAAAAATTTCCCAACAAACAACTTGTTTTTAATTAATTTTTCTTTTAACCGTTCATACATTTTTGAAATACAAACTTATGAAAATAACCCTTTGAATGTTTTATATTTTAATTGTTTGTAAGTGGCATCTATGGTTCCCTTGAAAATGCTTTACAAACGAAATATCTTCTAAAATATTGCCTTTTCTTCATAAATTAGGAACCAGACGAAAAAGGACGGTTAAAAAGTCATACAAACCGTGTTATGCTGAGTTATTACGCACATGCTTACAAAATAAAAAACTTTTTATTTCAAAACTAATATTTTGTAGGGTTTTTTCTCTCGGCTATTTACTAGTAAACCCGTGAGAAAATTCCGCAATACTTAGATGAATTATTATTATTATTATTAGCACCAATCTTACTACCCGTTCGGGTTGTACGCACTTACGCTAATGTGTAATGGTAGGATTATTGTGAGATGAAATAGAGGCTACAGTTTAAAGTGGGATCCAAACCACGGTGGAGGTTTAGTTTAGTTTATTTAGACATAGTTACAATAAAACATTAGTACTACAATCAGTCAATATAATTTAGATAAACCTAGCATTCCACACAATCACAAGTTGTGATTAATACACGTCTTGTCGGAGGTGAAGGAAGGGTTTGGCAATCAGATAAATCTGTGCCGGGAACTTAGGTGAAAATTGAAAAAGAAAAAAAGAATTTTCCTTTAATACAGACTTTGTCTAAACTAGATAAAAATACAGCAATAACTCCATGAACAAAAAAAACTTTCCATAGAGATCCTTCCAATTCTATTCTTGTTACACTACATATTTGTATCAAGACAACAAAACTAAAATAAAACTTGTTATGATTATTTGGTCGTGATAGTAGATATTTTATAATATATACTTACACATGTATATATATACCTGTCATTAAATGAATAGAATATTTGCTTAGCTCATAAAATCCTACTAAATATAATTATATAATAAATACCATATATATAGTAAACAATAATAATATAATAAATCCTATGTATAGTATTTATTATATATACTATATATTACTATATATTATTATATATACGTATAGTATTTATTATACTATACTAGTAAAAATCTCACTAAACATATTTCTAATAAATACTATATACATAGTATTTATTATATTGTATAAGAATAATATCTTACTAAATATGTAACTATATATATATATAGTCTATAGTAAGATATTTATGAGATAAGACAGCATAATTAACTTAGTGGCAAGTGAACTCCAACCAAAGATGGCTCCCCAAGCGTTCCGGATATTGTGCGTTTTGGGAGGAAACGGGGGTTGGAAAGAAGTGGGAGAATTTTTCTGTTGATGCATCTGGGGGAAGGGGGGAGGAAGAGGGCTGGAGGGGGTAATTTTTTTTTCGGATAAGGCCTCAAGAAGTATCCCCCCACTGGAAGATGAGCCCGATAGTCCCAGTGGTTCTGAAGATACGTCTGGTGGTGTTAGGGGGTGAAAAAATTGTTTTTAATTTCAATAGCGGTTGCACATCTTTGGGTCAACACGTTTCTATTAAAGTCTTCATATTGTCAATTTAGATCCGGAAAATATAGGTCGATATTGGGTTGGACGAGAATATACACTTTTGTCTGGAAGGGATGGATGGATATTTATTCAGGGGAGACAGTTATAAGAAGATACAAGTGTGAATATGATGCTTGTTAATTTATTATTGCATGTACTATAATATACCTTGTTGCCACAACCACAAAGCAAAAAAGTAATAGTTTTATTAATATATTTGATTATTTCAATATATATTTTGAGAAATGTGCTACATATTAACTTGACTCGCAAGCTCTTTAAGCACTTATACGTCAAGGTATAAAATAAAAGAGAGTAACATAAGTATTTTAACTTACAAGGCATCTTTTTATCTGATGATATCATTTCCTCTCTTCCGCTGACGAGTATAAACACTTATTCTAATATTTGCTCCTGGACAACATAGACTTTCATTTCAATTTTCCCTTTTCCTCGTTTCCTTTTTCTAGATAGATATGTTTACGCGGACTTTTTAAATCTACATCCTGGCAGGAAGACTCCTACAAGCCAATTTTATAGACGATTCTAAATAACACGTTTACAAAAAGAACTTACTCAAAGATTTTTAAAACATTGTGATAATATAAGACTGTGCTTAGAATTATTTAAGAATGTATGGCTTTTTTTTCAATGTTACATCTTTAAAACTCACCCAATAAAACGTAAATCCATTAACACGATAATCATATCTTGGATTTCCATGACGTCACAGGTAAGGCATCGAACTTGGAATTATACGGAATAGCAAGGGAAAAATGAAAAGATTTGAATTTTCTTAAGGCGTAAAAAGTACCTTTCACGTAAGTTACATATATATCGGGAGACCTGGTGGTCTAGGGGTAAGGTGTCAGACTTCTGTGCAGGCGGCCGGGGTTCAATCCTCGGTCCCGGCACAAATTTATCTGATTACCAAACCCTTCCTTCACCTCTGACAAGACATCTTGTGAATGTGAGGAATGCTAGGCCTCCACCGTGGTTCGGATTCCACGTTAAACTGTAGGTCCTCCATTTCATCTCACAGTCACCCTACCATAACACATTAGCGTAAGTGCGTATAACCCGAACGGGTAGTAAGACGCGGTGCTAATAATAATAATACATATATATCAACTTATAATGTGATTGACGTGAGAAATGAATTACTGTTTACCCGGCCAGCACTGGGGATATACCTATACTCCAAGTGGCCTCTTTCACAGAGACGACTATACTGCTTTGCCACTTTCGCCCTAGTGGCTAGACTGTGGAGTGAGAACGCCTATAATAAACTAATAATATACTTATTCTGATAATTATATACTCTACTTTATAATCATATAATAAAGTACTAATAATATACTTGATGTATTTAATGTGTCATTTCATTAGATTAAATTTATCCAAGGGCTGACTTCAATCGGCAAAACACATAATATATGCATGAAGTTTTACCGTACATAATGAAAAACTAAATTATTATTATTATTATTAGCACCGCGTCTTACTACCCGTTCGGGTTATACGCACTTACGCTAATGTGTAATGGTAGGGTGATTGTGAGATGAAATGGAGGACCTACAGTTTAACGTGGAATCCGAACCACGGTGGAGGCCTGGCATTCCTCACATTCACAAGATGTCTTGTCAGAGGTGAAGGAAGGGTTTGGTAATCATATAAATCTGTGCCGGGACCGAGGATTGAACCCCGGACGCCAGCACAGAAGTCTGACACCTTACCCCTAGACCGCCAGGTCACCAACAACAAAATTCTTAAATATACTCATATTTTGTTATTATTATTATTATTATTATTATATTCAGAATAAACTATCATGTGCTTACTGGGTTTTTTCACTTGTAATCATATTTTATTGTCGTCTTAACCTCCCTTAATTCATTATTTCTAATCGTTTCTTAAATTTCTGTTCCATCGAAAGCTTTACATCCAGGAAGTTGTCTTACAAGTATTGTCATGATATCTTCATCAATTCCTAGTCATAATTATTATGATGCAGATCCGTGTTACACTGGATATCATCTCTGAGGTAACTGCATGGCTACTATTGGGAAACAGCGTTGTCATTCTCTTGTTTACGTGGCCAATCCCCCCTCAAACATAGGACAAGTTTCGCAACGCTGGTTAGTCGAGGTTGCCAGTAGCTCCTTCTTATCCCAGCACACCACCTGCCGACATAACTGATGAGAACGAGGAGATTTGGCAACAGTTAACCGTGAGATAGTGAAGATAAAGCGTTTCTCCATAAGACCTGAAGTTGTCTCAGAAGTGATATTGGGCTATAAGGATGTGTGTCAGGCGCATTTCTACCTCGAAATATACGTAATCTCGAAAGAGTCTTTTTTTATGTATTACTACCCATTCGGCTGATACACTTATACACTAATTACACTAATGGGTTAGGTACGAGGAAGGTTGAATTTAGAGGAAGTGTACGAGCATTTCCGTGAAGAGAGAATGGAGACACTATTTAGGGAAAACAACACTCATTACATCCTACTGGGATCGAACCATGATCTCCCAGTAATCAGCAGTCTTGTCTATTGCGAGAGTAGTCCTTTAGACCACACAGCCATCGAAGCGAGCTTCAAAATATCGAGACTCAAACTATCGAGAATGTTTGAAATAAAATTTGGAAGCTTTTCTATGTTGTTTTAATTGGTTGAGTGTATGCTAAACGTATTGTATACACTGTAGTGAACAGCAAATTCTCGGATGTTCACGAACACAGAAACAGTAATCAGGTAAATTGATTATATTAGGGTAAATATAAACAAGTTTGTTTTGTTTTGGGTGCTTATAAAATCGTTACATCCCTTTTCAGTCCACGCCGCGTTTAATTCCCCCTCCCCTCCCTTTACCTCATTAATGCTGTCAATTTGTCATCAAGTGCCTCCACTAGTTAATTGCGAAAACCCTCTTGGAGGATATAGTGTGGAGAGAAAATTATCAACGTTTTATATGGTGCTATCTTGAAGCAGGGACAGGAGGATATTGACTGAAAAAGAAACTATTTACATTTTATATGGTGCTATCTTGAAGCAGGGACTGGAGGATATTGACTGGAAAAGAAACTATTTACATTTTATATGGTGCTATCTTGAAGCAGGGACAGGAGGATATTGACTGGAAAAGAAACTATTTACATTTTATATGGTGCTATCTTGAAGCAGGGACAGGAGGATATTGACTGGAAAAGAAACTATTTACATTTTATATGGTGCTATCTTGAAGCAGGGACAGGAGGATATTGACTGGAAAAGAAACTATTTACATTTTATATGGTGCTATCTTGAAGCAGGGACAGGAGGATATTGACTGGAAAATAAACTATTTACATTTTATATTGTGCTATTTTGAAGCAGGGACAGGAGGATATTGACTGAAAAAGAAACTATTTACATTTTATATGGTGCTATCTTGAAGCAGGGACAGGAGGATATTGAATGGAAAAGAAACTATTTACATTTTATATGGTGCTATCTTGAAGCAAGGACAGGAGGATATTGATTGGAAAAGAAACTATTTACATTTTATATGGTGCTATCTTGAAGCAGGGACAGGAGGATATTGACTGGAAAAGAAACTATCTACATTTTATATGGTGCTATCTTGAAGCAGGGACAGAGAAGGTATACAATGCAGTGGAAAATAATGGGAGAATCAAAAAATCTCTGTTTTATCGAGTTTGAGGGGAGATTGGCCACGTAAACGAGAGAATGACAACGCTGTTCCCAAATAGTAGCCATGCAGTTACCTCAGAGATGATATCCAGTGTTGACACGGATCTTCGTCATAATAATTATGTCTAGGAAATGATGCAGATATCATGACAATACTTGTAAGACAACTTCCTGGATGTAAAGCTTTCGACGGAACAGAAATTTAAGAAACGATTAGAAATAATGAACTAAGGGAGGTTAAAACGATAATAATAAAAAATTACAAGTGAAAAAAACCCAGTAATCACATGATAGTTTATTCTGAATATAATAATAATAATAATAATAACAAAATATGAGTATATTTAAGAATTTAGTTTTTCATTATGTACGGTAAAACTTCATGCATACATTGTGTGTTTTGCCTATTGAAGTCAGCCATTGGATAAATTTAATCTAATAAAATGACGCATTAAATCCATCAAGTATATTATTAGTACTTTATTATATGATTATAAAGTAGAGTATATAATTATCAGAATAAGTATATTATTACTTTATTATAGGTGTTCTCACTCCACAGTCTAGCCACTAGGGAGAAAGTGGCAAGGCAGTATAGTCGTTCATATTTACAAAATTCTCCTTAGACTTTTCTTGCTTCATGTTTGTCTTATCAACTTTTATAAAGTATAATATGTGTTTCTTTAACCCAAATTGTTTCATTTATTTCTCAAACCCGCACCAGTGGGGCACGCGAACCGGTTTTACTATGACAGGGAGGTCAGAATTTCAATCCCAGCTGGGTGTACTGGAGGTGGTTTCGCCAAATGCTCTCCCTAATCTTCCTCCACGCGAATGCGGGTGCGTATCTTTTAAACCCTCTCTTCCTCATTAGTGCAATTAAATGCTCATAGCGGGTAATGTGGGAGAAAAAAGTGGGTTCGTTTGGAATTGATGGAGTCCTCAAGTTGGGGTTTCCAAATAAGTATAATATTTACGGTGGTATTCAAAATATTCTAACTCTCACGGTTCAGTGGCCGATTAGTCTGAGGCAGTGTGATCCAACTGGCAGCCCGTGGGCCAAATGCGTCCCGTACTCACTGAAAATGTGGTTCACACATTACCCCGGAGGAAAATAAATGGAAAACCCTCGCTGGCAGATGTTTCAAGTAAAAATATTGTCATGATTGCATTTTTTACACATTTATTTGTTTAATAACAATATGTATAGATATAATATATATAAACTCAAGTTGTTTTGTGGAAGTGTCAATTGTGTGTGCTTGCATGTTTCATAATACAATTTTGGGAGAAAATTAAACAAATTTTTGGAGATAACATTTGATATATTATATCCACTAAAAATACTATACATTACAAGTGTTGAAAATAATTGTTTATTAAGTGTTTTTTAGCACCGTGTCTTACTACCTGTTCGGGTTATACGCTTATGTACTAATTACACTAGTAGTTTTAAGGATTAGTGAGGATATATTTGTAGGAAGTGTACCTACATTTGCGTGGAGGGAGAATGGAAAACTAATTTGGAAAAACTACCCTCAGTACCCCTGACCGAGATTCGAACCTCAATCTCCCCATCATATGCAGGCTAGTTTGCTGCGAGAGTAGCGCGTTAGACAACGTGGCCACCGAAGGGTTTTTAAGTATTGTTTTCGGGCCCATATTAATTAAGTAATTTTGATTACTAAATATATATTTAGCCCACGGTGAAAACTGATAGTCAGATTTGATGAAAAAAACATTGGTCAGCCCTTGTATAAGGCGTCACTCTCGTGTTGGATTAGTCTGGTTATAATGGGAAGATTGGGATTTGAATCCTGGGTGGTTCTACTGAGGGCTGTTTTTTGCTAAATTTTTCCCCAGTCTCTTTCTATGCAAATTCGGGTAGATCATCTCTAAAATACTTCCATCCTCATCCATACCTTATTAGAGTAAGTATCATGTGCTTATAACTTGAACAGGTAGTAAGACGTGGTTATAAAACAAAAATCCAAAATTCATAAACACACAAATCCTAGGATTAAAATTATCCTAGAGTTTGTGACATATTAGCGGTATCAACCACTATTAAATTTTATTATTTTAAACAATTTCAAGGTAATGTTTAATTTGTATATTTTAACATACAGTCAACTCTCGATTCTACGACCTTTCACGGTTCCCTGGAAAAGGGTCGTTATTTCGAAGGGGTCGTTTTTGGAATTTTAACAGATTTTGTTCCACCCCTGACCTTCATACGAAAAAATTGCATTTTTTAGACAATACGTGAAAAAGTAAATAAAATAAAACCTACCTATTTCTTGAAGAAGGTACTCCTTTCACTCATTTCGTCAAAATTATAAGTTCGTATCAAATAAAAAAAAATAGCGTGGGTCATCAAAAATCGTTCACAAAATCCAACCAAAAACGTAACCAAATCAAAATAACAATGTTAAAAAATAGCATGGGTCATCAAAAATTGTTCACAAAATCAAACCAAAATAGTAACCAAATAGAGAATCGAAATAACAATGGCTAAAGCAAGACTGGCGCGTGATGTAGCGGCAGTCGCGCTCGGGGGAAACATTGTCTTGTTTGTGGGAGGGGGTGGACAGAGTCAAGTGATATTGGCTGGCATTGATGAGGTGGTGTCTTTTTTTATACTTTTATACTTTTTTATATTTTTTCTCACATTTTTCACGGTTCCCCAAAAAAGGGTCGTTACTTCGAGAGGGACGCTATTCCCGGGGTCGTAGAATCGAGAGTTGACTGTATTTACAACTCACCCGCCCACCCCGCTGCATACATACATACATACACAAATACATACATACACACACATACATACACACATACATGCACACATACATGCACACACATACATACAGACACATACATACACATACATACACACACATACATACATACATACATACATACATACATACATACATACAGACACATACATACACATACATACACATACATACACATACATACACACATACATACATACATACATACATACATACATACATACACACATACATACAGACATATACATACACATACATACATACACACATACATACATACATACATACATACACATACATACATACATACATACATACAGACACATACATACACATACATACACATACATACACACATACATACATACATACATACATACAGACACTTACATACATACATACATACATACATACACATACATACATACATACAGACACATACATACACATACATACACACATACATACATACATACATACATACTTACATACACACAAACACATACATACACACATACATGCACACACATACATACAGACACATACACACACATACACATACATACACACACATACATACAGACACATACATACACATACATACACACATACATACATACATACATACACACATACATACACACACATACACACACATACACACACATACACATGCTCTCTGATTCCCCACATATTTAGTTGTATAAAAATAATATTGACATATTACGTCCACTTAATAATGGGCTCACCTTCTCTTCATTCCCACTCTTCAACCTCGACAGGTATCTATACGTAGAGCACACGATATATATTTACTAAAGTTCCTTCTATCCAATTGATATCCTTCCAGTTGTGTCTCCCATTGAAATCGTATTCGGTCGATCCTCTCCAGTGTTTACACCTCCTAGGAAAGGCCCTTAGTGACAATATTTGCTGAAAGAGAGCTCTGTGATTCAACAACATCAAGGGCTATTGTTTCACAGATAATTAAAGGCATTGATGGAGGGAAAAGAGGGGGGGAGGGGAGTTTTGCCTTGACGCGTTAGTTGGGTNGGGTGATTTACACCTAGGACCCTCAGTGGAGGCGTTAATCACTGCTATGGCGTCTTCTAACACATCAATATAGACTAATGCCTTATTTCGAATGAATAATGAACCCGAACTCGGGTTAAACTCAGGCTATATAGTAGCAGACCATTGGGATGATGATCATAAAGGCCCTGGTTTCGATTCTGGTATACAATTAATTTATCTAATTTTATATAATTGTATTATATTTGAAAGAAGAGAACAAAGGTGAATAGATAGTCTACAAATAAAAGAATATACATAACAATATGGATTTTACAGTGAAAAAAGAACACAGTTCACACTTTACATTGTTGCCATTGGGAAAAGAGGTAATGGCTGCTTCTTGAAGAGTATCAATCATTACCACCCAATCACCAGGCCTAGGTTTCATTCTATCGGAACTCATTAGTAGGTGAGTGTTAAATGCGCAACGCCACTTCCTAAAAGTGTGTGGGAAAAAAATACAATATAAAAATGTGATATATTGAAACATAGCTACTTTGTTTATTTTTATAGAAAAAAACCCAACTGTATTCGTTATTTTTTAACACAAGAACCAATGAAAATATTATTAGTTTAAAGAAATGCACCAGCACTCGCGTGGAATAAAATTGTTGAGAAAATCACAGTAATAAGTCACTAGTGAAAAAGTATTCACCAGCGTACTCAGCCAAAGCTCGAACCTCGACCTCGTAATTCACAGGCAACCCTATATATATACATAATTTTTTAGCAACGCGTCTTACTTTCTGTCCAGGCTATACGAATAAGTACTAATTACTCTAAATTCTATTTAAATTCAACCTTTCTAATTCATTAGAGATTATAAAGGTTAATTTTAAATTAAGTGTACTCACATTTGTCTGGAAGGAGAGTGGGAAATCATCTAATGAGAACCACCCTCAGTAAACCCAACCTAGACTTGAGCCCCGATCTTCCGGTCGTCGCAAAATAGTATATTGAGAGTGACGCCTTGGACTATGCAGCCATCATACCAGGTGTAAGAATTTTAATTCTGTCCATTTATATTTGATTTAACTTTAATTTATTCTTAAGTGATTATTTATTTAAAACTTATTATTTTCAACGGACATTGCATTGCGTCGAAGGAAACACCAAATAATGATGCCAATACTGTAGGTCCTTCATTTCATCTCACATTCACCCTACCATTACACATTAGCGTAAGTGCGTATAACCCGAACGGGTAGTAAGACGCGGTGCTAATAATAATAATAATAATAATTCTAAGAGACTCATAATGGCCGCACTATACAAGAAGGAAAGAAATTGACTCCAGCAGTGGGGGAGGGGAGAGACGCAGGAAGAAGTGAGGCTGGGCATTGTTGAAAAAGAAAAGAGACGCAGAATGAAGCAAATCTAAAAAGTTTTTTCGTGAATAAAGTCTTGTGATAATGGCGGGGTTGTATTAGTGCCGATTACACCGCAATTATGTCAGTAAAAGATAGTACAATGTCTGGGGACAACTTTAATAACTTCCCGAACAAGACCAGGACGTATAAGTGAGACTGTCTGATTCACTAACAAATAACATTCTCAACACCGAAGACTACATGCAAGACGCAATCAACATGAGGTGATATCAACCCAAACTTTAATTGTGATTCATCTTTTGTTTTATACTTCAATTTCGACCAGACTCCATTCAACGTTTAACAGTTATTGCTCCAAGCTCAAAGGTTAATATTAATTTTATCTTAATTCACTAACATTAGAATTTTTCTTGTTGATGTATTTTTTTCTGTTTCAACATTGACTCTAGAAAGAAACTTTATTATTTTTTAATTTGGCCAAAGTAACGACATCTACGAATGCAAGGACCTTATTTAGTATTAATTATTTTAGTGCCCAACGACCAACCTCATTTAGGAAATTGCCTATAAAGGTATACAGTACATATAATTAAGGATTTCCAATTGTTTATTAAATAGTTGCTCGTTCAATAAGTCCATTTAAACAGTAAAGGTATATTTTTTCCAACATGACCCAGAGGTCCTGAGAGTCTTGTGCTCAATTTTTGTTGTTGTAATATAATGTTGGTTTTTTTTACCCTTAGATAATTGTAGTAAAAAGTAAATGTTGTTTGTGAACCCAAATATTGTAATCACATTTTTTTTTGTCTGAGCAAGTCCACAATTAGTTTATCACCTATCCTATGTTTTTTTTTGTTTACGTCACTGGACTTAAAGTTAATAAATAGATTTTTTTTAATTATTATTATTTAGCACCGCGTCTTACTACCCGTTTGGGTTATACGCTTTAAGTACTAATTACGCTAATGGATTGGGAATTGGGAAGGATGAATTAAAGGAAGTAAACCCACATTTTCGTGGAAGGAGAGTGGAAAACCATTTGGGAAAAAACACCCCCAGTTCACCCGCCCGAGATTCGAACCTCGATCTCCCCATCCTCCGCAGTTGAGCTCAACACGACTAGCGCGTTAGCCAACTACGCCACCGAGGCGGGTAAATAGATAAATGCTTCATGTAGATATATATATATATAAAATTCCCCCACTTTCCTATTAAAATACACTTCCTCATTATCGTTCAAGTTGTATTAAAGATTAAAAATAATAAGTAAAAATCCACACAGGTTCCTAGGATGTTGTGAGACTGACGAATTATAACGCGTGGCCATAGGCGTGGGTTTGTTACCACCCTATAGTAATCTCCGATTGTACTATTGAACCATCCCTGCAATAATGGCCAAGTGGTCTAAGGAGTTAGACTCTTATTATACTTGCTCCCCATTGAGAGGTAGCTAGGGGTTCGAATCCTAACTGAGACTAGGGGACACTCGGGGTAGTTTTCCACATGTGATTATATTTTTTCACTGTTTCTCTTTCTCTACATTAGTTGGGGTGAGCTTTAAGCTACTTCCCTTCTCTTAAAATATGATTATAGCGCCATTTTAGTTTGAAACATAGTAAAAACTCTTAATGTTCAACATTATAACGTAGTATGAGAAAAAAAAAGTTTAATTATTTCCTTTCTGCTATTTTATTTTATTTTTCTTGTGAAATTTGACTAGCTCTACTGCGAGTACCTTAATAAATTTGCACATTTGTAGTATTAAAAAGAGCCAATTTTAATAGCTAATAAAACACACACACAAAGCTAAATAAAATTTTATGAACATTAGAATTCCACAACCATTTTAAAGTGACGTTGACATTTGAGCATTTAGTAAACTACTTCGAGCTGCCCTCGGTGGTTCAACGGATAAAAACAATCTTACTTGCGTGAAACTGACTCGCCTGTTGTATAGTCCACCAGCACTACTCGCAAGTTGTTTGGTCTTACTACAAGGAGTATTTCAGACGAAAGTAGACAAAACATGGTATGAGATCCAGTTTTGTATCGTTCTCACACGGCCAAATAAAACCACTTATTAATTACTCACCAGGCTCTACTGTGGGCCGAAATAATTTTAGGCTCGTCTTAAGTTTTTTTTTTTGTAAACTGTAATATTCACATATTTACACTAATAAAGTAGGAATGAGGAAAGTAGATCTTAGGAAAAATATATTCGAATTTAAATGTAGGAATAATGAGAAACTATGGAAGAAAATCCTCATTACACCCAAAAGGAATTCGAACCTCGGTTTCCATTTAGAGATTTGATATTTAATGTTAACTATAAATAGCTAACATTAAATCAGCAGCTATGATAGTTTAATTACTTTATACATTTACAAAAATTATATATTTAATTGATCAATAATCCACGAGTAATAATAGTTTATAAACTCTAAAAACTAAGTTTACATCACCTGATATTAAAAAAAAATTAAAATTATGTATACTATTGAATAATTAATGGGCATATCTCTATGATACATGTAAATTACAATATTATATACAAAACAGAATGTACTGTGCATATGTTGAAGGAGGGATGGGGTTAATTCGCCATAGGAGTGGTGGTAACTGTGATGGTGTGTGGTGGTAATTGTGGAATAAAAAACTAAGATTTAGCAAGTATGTATGCCTATAGGAGTCACTATAAATAACCATAAAAATCTAAAATTGTAAAATAAGAGTTCATTAAAAGGGGAGGGGGGCAAGGTTGGAGAATAAACAGAAAGAAAAGGCCTATGTGAGATATTAACTTTACATTGGTCAGTTATGTAGCGGGATCGCTTCAAATACTCAAATAAATATTATATATATTTGAAATTTCTAAGTTGGGTGTTGGTAGAATGAAAAATCCCTGAATATATAAAACAAACATAAAAAAACTACTTATCATTAACGACAAATAAAATTTTGAAATAATAAAAAATAAATCAACAAAATAAATATTTCTTAAAAACCAATCAGGATGAGGTCAACTCCTCTTTTTAAACAAAGGAAGGTAAAATATACAAAAGGTCCAGTAATATGGTGAGTTAAGGTGTAATTTAAATTGCTGACACATTAATTTGCAATTATCTACATATCTATAACAATAAAAGGAAGTGTTTGTTTGTGTGTGTTTGTTTGTTTGTTTGTGTGCAGTGCTCAGCCAAAACTACGGCACGCAGAGATCTGAAAATTTTAACATAGGTGGACGGAAGGGGGTCCAAATGCACCTCAAAGCCTGATTTTTAAATTTTTAATTAGGCTATTTTTAACAAATTTTTGATGAAAATATTTTAAATCTGGTTTAGAATTACGTTTCAGAGATAACGTTTCCATTTGAAATCTGGCACCATGGGGGGGGGGGGGGGGGGGGGGGGTTNTGAGGGATTATATAATTCTTATACCACAGTGTGTCATGGGCAACGCCGTGCGGGATTGCTAGTATTTTAATACGGAAACTGACTAATTCTCTTTTTTTACACAGTTGTGTGTATTATTGTGGAATAGGGATCTGTCCCTTAAATATTCATTTTAGTTGATATTTTGAGTTACCAAGTCACACATATTTTAATACAATTATTTATTAAATAAATAAAATTACATACAATTTATTGCAAATAGTTTAAAAACTAACTAGATCTATAAATATGTTAATTAGTATTAGTTTAGTTTCAATAGCAATATCATTTAAAAGCTTGCTTACAAAATGGAGATAAAGACAATAGAGAAACTATAATTATGGCTAATGTTTGTCTCGACCTCGGTTGAAGCGACCATGGCGCTGTCCACAATAAAGTGGGAGCGGGAAATAAGCGCAGTTCTACTTCAAACCGAGAAGTGTTCGGTAGCTCGGTGAGACTCGAGTCTAGTTGTGATCAACGTTCCGTCGGGAAAGTATGAGACAGCCGCTGACCGGACGGGACACTATGGCCGGGTTGACATAGGTGAGTTTTTGCTGCCACTAAAGTAATCAACTTGTCGCATTGTTGAGCGTTCTCTTTCAGACGTAATATAATTAAATTGCTCTTATAATATTAACACTGAACAATCTTGATTACAACATGCTTCAGCTTTTTTTTTTACTGTCGTTATTTAATCAATAATGTAGACACATTTCAGTCGAAGTCCAAATATGTTTTATTTACTATTGTTATTAATTAGTAGATAGGTGACCTGGTGGTCTAGGGGTAAGGTGTCAGACTTCTGTGCTGGCGGCAGGGGTTCAATCCTCGGTCCCGGCAAAAATTTATCTGATTACCAAACCCTTCCTTCATCTCTGACAAGACATCTTGTGAATGTGAGGAATAACAGGTCTCCACCGTGGTTCGGATTCCACGTTAAACTGTAGGTCCTCCATTTCATCTCACAGTCACCCTACCATTACACATTAGCGTAAGTGCGTACAACCCGAACGGGTAGTAAGACGCGGTGCTAGTAATAATAATAATAATATTAATTTGTATATAATACAGTAAAACCCTGTCTAACCGAACCCACGTGATACGGATAATACAAATTTCGAACACAATGTTCGGAAAGCGGTATATAAAATAGATTCAAATGAAATATATTTTATTGGTTAGGAAATTTGTTCTTCATTTATTTGAAGTATTTAACGTGCACTTTCTGAAGCGATTGATTATATCAGCACACGAATTATTATTATTATTATTATTATGTGTTTTGTCTTACGACAGGTCCATTCCTTTTGTCAGTGAGCTTAAGACCGCCAATGCACCCTGTCCTCTGCCTCCTCCTTCAGATCCCAGATTTTCTTCTTCCCTTCAAGTTATCCAATATATGAATCCTCCTTCTTTCTAATCTCCTCTATTACCTCAACCTTTCCTTCTATGACGTCGTGCAGAAGACAGTTCTTCCTAAGGATGGGTCCGATCTATTTTACTTTGAGCCGAAGAATCACATCCAAAATGGATCTCTTCCCACCCACTCTTCTTAGGACTTCTTCATTTGTTACCCTGTCTGTCTACCTAATTCTCTTAACTCTTCTACAGCACCATATTTTAAAGATCTCCAAGTATTTATTTTCCAACTACCTAAGAGTCCAAGTTTCCGCTCCAAATATAGCATTTCATCATTTAATCAGTCTCTTCCTCCAACAATAATTTTAATATATTAAATAATAGTAAACATAATATATTAGCAATAGATTATATCACTAGCCAATAAAAATGCAGGAGGAATAGTTTTTAACAAAATTTTCTACAAACCTAATGTTTGTAGCTTAACACCTTCATCCTCTGAAGCCTTCAAATTGTGTGACAACCTAGAACTGTAAATGTTTGCTTTTAGATATTAAATTAACAATAATTATTATTATTATTGTTTTTACCACCTGTTCGTTAACTTTTAAAAATATCATGCTCTGGCTATAATAGTTTAATCACTTCTACCTGTATTGATTACAACAAAGCTGTACTACTACAGTGCAACTTTCATAGGAAGGGTCTTATCCGACAGCTATACAAGTTACTAAGCTTATATTTACCTACTCATACGCCAAGTCACGTGATATGAAGCTGTCAATTTTGATAGATATTACCACCCGCCTCGGTGGCGTAGTTGGCTAAAGCGCTTGTCGTGTTGAAGCTCGACCGCTGAGGGCGGGGAGATCGAGGTTCGAATCTCGGTCGGGTGAACTGGGGGTGGCTTTTCCTAAATGGTTTTCCACTCTCCGTCCACGCAAATGCGGATTCACTTCCTCTAATTCAACCTTCCCAATTCCTAATCCATTAGAGTAATTAGTACTTAAAGCGTATAACCACGAACGGGTAGTAAGACGCGGTGCTAAATATTATATTATTGATAGATATTACCAATACCTATAAAATAACATTAATAATACGGTAAAATGTTATCAGATATGGTACCAAAATATGTTTGTATTTTCAAAAAAGTAAAATTTGATTACATAATAATTACTACGATAACGGGAAAATGGGGGTTTGAATTCGGGTCGAGGGTGCTGAGGGTGGTTTTTCAATCTCCTTCTTCGCCAGTGTGGACACACTTCTTCTGAGCTCACATTAGCGTAACTAGTACATGTGTGTATAGCCCGAACGGGTGGTAGGTAAGACAAGGCGCTAAAAAAAACGGGGTTGTAAAAAAAATGTACAATTTTGTTACCGCTACGTCTTAATACCTGTTCAGGTTATACGCATATAGGTCACCTGGCGGTCTAGGGGTAAGGTGTCAGACTTCTATGCTGGCGGCCGGGGTTCAATCCTCGGTCCTGGCAAAGATTTATCTGATTACCAAACACTTCCTTCACCTCCGACAAGACATCTTGTGAATGTGGGGAATGCCAGGCCTCCACCGTGGTTCGGATCCCACGTAAAACTGTAGGTCCTCCATTTCATCTCACAATCACCCTACCATTACACATTAGCGTAAGTGCGTACAACCCGAACGGGTAGTAAGACGCGGTGATGATAATAGTAATAATAATAATAATATACGCATATATGATAATTATTCTAATGGGGTAGGGATGAGGACGGAAATATTTTTTCGAGGTAATATAGTCGAATTTGCGAGAAAGGAGAGTGGGAAAACATTTCGGGGAAAACCGCCCTCAGTAGACCCGACCGGGATTCGAACCCTGATCTCCCCGTCCTTGGAAGGCCAGTCTAATACGAGAGTGACATCTTTGGACACCATTTGGTCACTGAAGTGGATAATTAGTAATTAAATTAATATCTTCCACTCAATCTTCACAGGGTAAGCCTTGTATAAAATACTAGACCCTTCCCCCTCCCCCCGCATTATTATTTTCAACACACATATTGAAGAATCATCATGGACTCTACCATAAAGTATGAGGGACTATCGACATTTTTATGAGGAATAAATTAAATTGTCTAAAAAATAATAATTAAATTTTCAAAATAAAATATAGCCTATGTTACTCGCTGATAATGTAGCTTTATATTGGTGAAAGAATTTTTAAAATATGGTTCAGTAATTTTTGAATGTATCCATTACAAAAAAAATAAAAATAAAATCTTTCCTCTTTATAATATTAGTGTAGACAAACATATTTTGGTGTGTAATCAGAATTGATGACATTTCACGATTTGATTAGGGTGTCAATGATCAAATTCCCACCCGCCTCGGTGGCGTAGTTGGCTAACGCGCTGGTCGTATTGAGCTCGACTGCGGAGGACGGGGAGATCGAGGTTCGAATCTCGGTCGGGTGAACTGAGGGTGGTTTTTTCTATATGGTTTTCCACTCTCCCTCCACGCAATTGCGGGTTAATTTCCTCTAATTCAACCTTCCCAATTCCTAATCCATTAGAGTAGTTAGTACTTAAAGCGTATAACCCGAACGGGTAGTAAGACGCAGGTGCTAAATAATAATATTATTATCAAATTCCCTTCGTTTAGACTTTGACGCCCACAGTAACTTTTCTATCTTCTAAACATTTCTAAAGAGTAAGAAAACATTTCTAAAGAGTAAGAAAACTTGTATGTATTAGCATCTCCTTAGATACGATGTAATTCAACATTCTTATCAATTTTAAACAGTTAATAAACAGTATTTTAACATTGACTAGTGATTAAATGGCATCTCGAAAGTAAGAATATGAATTTTTCAGCTTAAAAGAATTATTATTATTACTATTATTAGTACCGCGTCATACTACCCGTTCCAGTTATACGCACTTACGATAATGTGTTATGGTATGGGGATTGTGAGATGAAATGGAGGACCTACAGTTTAACGTGGGATCCGAACCACGGTGGTGGCCTGGCATTCTCCACATTCACAAGATGTCTTGTCAGAGGGGAAGGAGGGGTTTGGGATTGAACCCCGAACCCCATCACAGAAGTCCGACACCTTACCCCTAGACCACCAGGTCACCCTTTCTATAAAAATCATTATTTTGTAATTAGACCATGTGTGGGCTCACACTAAAGCTGTGTATGTAAACGGTAACCATGTAAACGGGTGTTAGCTACACAACTAGTGTAGGTAGTAGTAACTCATGGGTGCCAGTATTTTGTACGCTACTGATACAAATACCTGCCTGAACATTGCGTCACGAGCTGAATCAATTAATTCCTTCCTAAGCTCGTGAGTTGGAATAAAGCTCGTGCCGGAACGAACATGTTTGGACAAAGATGAACACAAACTCGAACGATATAAACAACCATTATTAAGGATTAGAATCAAGGGCGTGTGATCCCGCCATGTCTCTCTTTAAATATTGTCTTTTTGTGCCTGTGTGGTATAAACAGTATCATTAGCTCTCTTTATGAAATATGTAAACTGAATATTTGCTGTAGGATCACGCTTGGCAAGCGCAACTAAGTACCAGAGGTACGCGATACATCTACACTAGAGCAGTCCTGGGCAAATTACGGCCCGCGTGCCACATGCGGCCCGTCACCTAGCTATATGTATTATTATTAGCAGCACTACGTCTTACTACCCGTTCGGGTTGTACGCACTCACGCCAATGTGTAATGGTAGGGTGATTGTGAGATGAAATGGAGGACCTACAGTTTAACGTGGAATCCGAACCACGGTGGAGGCCTGGCATTCCCCACATTCACAAGATGTCTTGTCAGAGGTGAAGGAAGGGTTTGGTAATCAGATAAATCTGTGCCGGGACCGAGGATTGAACCCCGGATCCCCAGCACAGAAGTCTGACACCTTACCCCTAGACCGCCAGGTCACCTATCTTTATGTAACTTAACTATCTACGATCTACTACAATTTCGTTTCGTTTCTTAAAATCTGATATTTCCACGCATGTGAAGTATCCTCAAAGTCATTTTCATGAGAAAATAAAAAAATAGATATCAACTTTGTTTGTAAATATAAACAGTGCTTAGACACGAATTGTAATCAAACTTGTTTGAGTAGTTCCCCCCCTCCCGTCTCTATCCGCCCTCAGTAAGCCACCCTTAGTTTTAAGATTAGAACCCGCCTCGGTGGCGCAGTTGTTTAACGCGCTAGTCATGTTGAGCTGCTCGACTGCTGAGGACGGGGAGATCGAGGTTCGAATCTTGGTCGGGCGAACTGGGGGTGGTTTTTCCTAAATGGTTTTCCACTCTTCCTCCACGCAAATTCGGGTTCACTTCCTCTAATTTAATCTTCCCAATTCCTAATCCATTAGCATAATTAGTACTTAAGGAGTATAACCCGAACGGGTAGTAAGACGCGGTGCTAAATAATAACAATAATTTAGGATTAGATATTTAATTTCAAATAACACCTTGGAGGAACCTTATGAAAACCCTCAATACCAAGTCTTAGCCCGGTTGTCAAAATGGTTTCGGTTTTAGGCCAAGATACAGACAGACAAAAGGCATCCCAAGATCAACTTTTTTGGTTTCAGGAGGACAGCAAACCAATTGCAAGATTAATGACCTGATGAATGAGGGTCTTGAAATGTCATTTTTTTTAAATCAAAATCTCAAGCTCTAATTTGTGACGATCACAATGCTTTCTCTCTCCGAAGTATCGAGAGAATATAAAAGATGCTGCGTATCTCTGTAACATTTCTAGAATTGTTCTGTATAAGCTTGTTGGTTCTTCAGATACTTACACATTTCCATGATAATACTTATCTTATCACTGCTTTTCTATGGAACCATTGAGGGCAGTGACAATCTTTTACAAGATAAGCTTTTATCTGGACCTAGATTTGAAGTTTCTCTTGTAAGGCAGGCGGGTGAAAATCTTGCTTGGGAATGTGGTATACCTGTGACTTAGAAGCTAGTCAAGATAGGTTTTTAAGGATATAACATTGAAAAAAAAACATTGAATTAATAAATAATTTAGAAAATAGTCCTACATTTTCACAATGTATGTAAACATCTTCTTTTAATGTGTTATGGAATGGGATGAGAGAAAAAGCCAGTGTTTTTGCAGTTTTTATGGCAAAACTTTTGTTGGCCAAAATAAATAAATTATTGCTCCAACACAAACATATAATTTGATTTTATTCACATGATGACTTCACAATTTCTTGAATATCTGTCAAGAGTGTCCTGGAATTTAATGACAGTTTTTTCTCTTCATTTAAAATGTTTATCATCTAATGCCGCTATGCTCATGACAGATTCAGCAACTGTTGATATCACCATTTGAAGAAAATTAAACTCTGTACTGGAGCAATATTTATTTTTATTTTAGCCAAAAAAGTTTTGCCATAAAAATTGCAAAAACACCGCCTTTTTCTCGCGTCCCCTTCCAAGGCACCCTGAAAATCGTCTACAGCTCAGGCTGTCTGGTTTATTCCCGAAAATGGCTTTTAAGGAGTCCTCCTAGGAGGTGGATTAAAAAATGTTCGTGGAAAGAAATGTATATCTAGAATAGGAAACAATCAAAAGGTAATCTTGAAATTCAATTCGATGCTATCCAGGAACGAATAGTAGCATGAGTATTTATAGTCGTCAGATGAGTACCTCGCAGGGTGAACTGCTAATTTTCTTCCCTCTCTTTCCATTTCCTACATTGGCGTCTAAGTGTGATAGTTCTTAGAGTGCTTAAGTGCGTCAGGTTAAAACCCTCTTTGGCAAAATAGCTTCTAAATCACTCAAGTAGGTGACGTAGTGAAGAATAATTACATTTGGACCCCCCCCCTTTTAGAAATTACAAACACAATTTTGGCATGCCCATTAACTTTGTGATACAGTCGGCTCGAGATCGTAAATCATAAATTTAGACGAACACTATTTCACGTGGATCATTTCTTACCAAACAATAATGGAGATAAAAAGTTAACAGAATATTTCTAATACAGAACATAGTTGAAATATTAAATAATATTTGGATAAAAACCTGCATTGAAAAGGCCGTAAAATGGCATCCCAGATAAGCACTGTGCACAAATCTTCATTCTATCTTAATAGGGACGTACTGTACAGTAGCCCCATGGCTTCTTTGGTGCTGACTGACAGCTTTAAAAAGTCACCAAACCGAATTACGTATCCCTACGCCGAACCATATGATCTTCAAAAACGTATGTTTAGCATCTGTCACTTTTGACAGTCAAAATTTAGGTATACACCTAAATGTTGACTGTCAGAAGTCAGCTGTGAGCTGTCAGTCAGTCGGCACCAAAGAAGCCACGTAGCTACTGTAGTTATTAATAAGAAACTTTGTCGCTTTGTCCCCCATCGTCACCGCGGAAAATTTCGAGTAATCATTCAAATAAGAAAGCACTGCACACATTTCTGGCATATCTTGATCTTTTCTTTTCTCTTTTACTCCCATAATACCTCGCGCGAGCCGGGAGCTGAGTTGCAATGCTGCTAGGATGAACGATCTTAATAGCAATTTGCTGTATTAATGTGTATTCTATTTCTGTATTGATAATATTTATCAAAAGTGACAGCTACAGCCGCATGTCGTATGACCCGTAGGGCCCGTTCATTAGGCGAGCATATGGGGTCGCCTAGGGCAGAAAGGTCCCGGGAGAGAATTCCAACACCATGTCATATTTTTAATGTTAAAAAAAATTAAGTTAAATAAGTTAATAATCATTTCTAAATAAAGATTGGTTAGCAACAATCAAGTTTATGGATTTATGATATTCCGGGCCACTTTGTCAGGCAAATCATTTAAATATTTAATTAAAAGCTTCCGAAATTATTGAGAGGAAATTAAGAACTGGATGATCTACAGTTGGCACTATGAATATATCATCAATAACTATAAAATAACGCTAAAAATATAGTAAAATGGCAGAACAATGTATTTTATAACTATAGGCCCTTCATATGACATTTGGACTGTAGATGGATCGTCATAAGAAGAGTCTTTTAAAAGATATAAAATATAGGAGAGACAACATTATCATTGTCTTTCAGCAGCTGTTGAGATTAAGACTATGTCAAAGTGACAACTGCAGAACACTTTACGTGACAGTTGACACAATATGGTTCTTCCTATTACAATCTGACTATATCTAGCGGTCAACAGAGATATGTGAGGCCTACTCATCCTCTTCTGGAAGCAAAGTAAATTGTCTAGTTCCCGAGTCCAAGGGCGGTGCAGGTTATTACAGTATGATTTTGGTGGGAAGAACAGTAACTGGTAGTTACTAAAGCTACTATATCAATTTTAATATATTCATTCACCAAGTCATGATATCTTCAGCCTTTAATAGATATCAAAACCTATAGAATGACTCAAATAATATAGTAAAATGTTATCAATGTTGATCGTAAGGAAATATGTTTAAATTTTCTAAACTGTTTTTCTAACCAAAATCAGGGTATACTTACTCTCCATAACATCCAAAAAGATTGAACTGGGAAGATGAGAATAAAAATATGAAAACCTGAAACAAAGGTTCGCGAAAGTTTGTCTTCTGCGTCCTAAATGTTTTGAAGAATGTTTAGGAATGTTTCAATTTATTTTATTCAACTCTAATAGGTGGGCAATCCAGAAAAGGCTTCAATCAGGTCTTGTCGTCGTCTTGTCGTATGTTTGCCAGTGACGAAGAGTTCGGGATTTGAATCACGGCAGTTTGTACGTAGATGCTTTATTCTTAAATATCCTTTCACTGTTTATCACGTAAATGCGTGTGAACTGCATATTAATAAATTCTACCTCCCTTACCCCGACCTCCTTAGAAAATAAATCCAGATAGTTTTGACGGTTAAAATGATGTAGGTCACGTAAAATATTATGGAAAAGTAGCCCAGCGGTCTAAGAACTAAGCCCTAAATGAAAATCTTCCATGGAATCATATTTTTTTAAAAATATTCAAATATGAGCAGGTGAATTTCTGCAAAACAAAAAACAAAATATAGTGTTGTCGATTTTTTTAGGACATGAATATTGTGATTTCTTTGGTAGATCATAGTGTTTACATTAAAAATAGAAATAAAATTTGAAATAATATAATGCAGTTTAAAATTCAAAAGTGTTTAATCTTTACTTTGTAACTACAATTTTAATATACTAGCTACTAAAACTTTTTAGTGAAACAAAATTGTGTAAAAATTATTTAAAAAATTGGATGGGATTGTCAAAGCTATAAATCTAAAATTGATACTACTTTATTAATTTGAAGCAACCGCTGTCACATTGTAATAATATGGATTTATTGCGCCTCTCTTTGGGCGTCGATCGTATACACTATGTGATCAATCACCCCTCTTTGGGCGTCGATTGAAACACTGCGGATTAATTCCCTGATATAATGCTGTGATAATGTATAGGTTGTCTAAAGCTCCGTGATCGAGCGCCTATCATCACTGTACGGAAAAGATACCGTTTAACCAGCTGTTTATAGCTCCGTGTTCGAGCACTACATAAATCGGTATTTTAATATAATTGAAGAAAGAGAACTATTGATGGCTGTTATTTCATACACGGTTTATTTAAATTACACCTGTAAATTACTTGTACATATTTCAATTAAATGTTTTATATCACTGCACACTTGTGATATTGATGTGATTTATATTATACTGTGTTAGACCGACTTGTGCGTGAGCGCGATCTCGGTGTAGATGTTTGGATCCTGGAGATGCCTTAAACACACGCACAATGGTTTATATATAACATAC
>CABFVX010003270.1:41785-70659 GCA_902151425.1 Timema shepardi
GTCTTCTGCCAAATACTATGAAGTTGTTTCCTTTAACAAGAAACAACGCAGTAGATATTTTAACAAGAAATATGGTATAAAAATATATTTTAGGGGTGAAATCCTTTTCACATTGTTTCTCAGAAGCTCGTGTTTCTTCATGGATGAATCTTAAAAAGATACTCTACATATATTACTTTAAGTAAAATTTACCTTCATCCATGACTTTTTACATAATTTAGATTAATCCAAACCAATATCATTAAAACATGCTGGTAATTTAAAATGAGTAGTGAAAAGGTTACTCTAGGAGAGGTGCGTGAGCCAGGCTAGGCTCAGGCCGCCCACTATCAGTTCTTGACACTTTCAAGGAATCCAGAGATTAACCGGCAGACAGCATTATAACAGCACTATCCACTTAACCACTTCCCCTTTGTACTTTTTTTCAAAGCAATGTTTCGAAATAACAATACTTACTCACTGGCGAAACTAGTGACACCTGTGGTGAGCATATCAACTATGACTCGCCCCAACCCTCACTCTCCACCCCTAAAACTGAAAAGGAGGTCCACTATAGCGCATACTTAAGCTAGGCGTAGTTAAAAGTAGTCCTTCTAAAGATAGCATTGTATTCCACCATAGTCCTCTGTAAACATTTCCTGTTAGGCTACTTATCCTCTCTTTTCTTAATTTTATTTGTACCCAAAGCGATAAGTTAAGTGATAGTGAGAGGTAGTGCTACTATCTCCCTCTTTAACCAGACCGTCACGAGCACGACAAACCGATAATACTACGCTCTATCGGAATATATCTGTAACTAACAGCCTGTGCACACCGTTACCCGTTACATTCAACCAGTCATCCCCGAGAGCACGTATTTTCTGTGTTCATCTTCCCTATTCACTGCTGAATTTGTAAATAGCTTCGAAAAGTATAATTCTTATTTGCTGATTTTGTTGTTGGCAGTTACTCTGGTTTCACAATGGTCTTTGAGTAGGAAAATTTTTCCTTGGAAGCTCTATGACTAAATGATTGGAGTGTTTCTTCTTTTCCGCTCCCATTTAGTTGAAAAGCTGTTGTTTTTTTCATATTGTTCAATATCTGCTTGCGCTCTGCTGTATGAGAAAAAAATATCTGCCCCTTCCTGTAGGTTTTCACAGGTGATAAACTTTTCGTATGATGTGATCTTGCCAGTTCCATGAATGTGTGAAGTAGACTCACATCCTGTGAAAGTGTGAAGAAAAGGTAGATACTTGAGTTGTTGATCTAATATGTGTTGAATCATATGTATGTCATATGTTTGAAGCAGTGAATTTCGATGTTGAATGCCATTCTGAAACTTTCAACGAGAAAATAAGGTCTGAAGAATTATTCAACAACGGGATTAACAAAGCTGAGTCTCCTCCCACCACTATTGTGACCATTACTTTTGAGGAAATGATACCTCCTTGTGCAATTTCAACATTATCACCTTTTGCGTACACCACTTTGCAGCTATGTATCTCAAGATGATCATCAATGAGATGGATCATTCTAGATTTATCGGAAACATTTAGGAGAAACCTTTCTTTCTTGCCAATGAAAGTGGTTTATGGTGAGAAGCTCACAGTTGATATAGGTTTGAATTTATACCCCTCCTTTGATGTGTACAGTCTTTTATTGATGGGATATTATCAACATAACCATCAAAAACAATAGTACCTTTGCCATTCTTTAAGTTGGTGTTGGCGTAGGATTTGGCTATGGATTCATGGGTCTCTCCTGCTTTTTCATGTTAACCAATGCAATAATGATCCACCATCCAATACATAGCTCTTCGATTTGTCTGTTTCTGTTCTATCTCCTACTACATGTCTCTGTGCCTCTTTTTGGTGCATCCTACAATGTTCAGTGATGCAGTGTGAAATGTTGGAGCTTTGCGTAAAACTGTCGTGGACTAAAAAAATGAAGCTGGCTAGGCACAAAGTTCATACTGCAGTGCATCTTGAAGGTTTACTTGTCCATGGCTTGCTGCAACAATCAGGCGCTGAAACAAAAGTGCGAGGTCAACAGTGTTATGCTCCTTGTCACCAATATATCCACCTTTTCCTTCAATGCAAGTGTTTTCACTTTATCACTTCTTTTTCACGAATACGTAAATACATCATTCCCAGGAAGTTTGTCATTCACCTGATTGCCTATTGGGAAAACGTCATGAACATTAACTTTATTTTCAACAATTGTTACCACAGTGACTATGTTTCTAGGCTATGGATTGGGACTGAATGGTGATAAGTGCTGAATAAATTCAAATATTTTGGGACTATTTATTCTATCTTGGAAGAGTCTCGACATATATCCATTTTTCTATGCTACTTAGGGCAGGTCTTATGACTCTTGGATAAATAATAATCTGATAGATAAATATTTATATCTGGTGGATAGGTTAAAAGTGCGTCTTATGACTGCAAGATAGCATTTATCTGCCAGATAAAATGTATGTATTCATAACATTTTTATCGGGAGATAGGGTGACCTGGCGGTCTAGGGGTAAGGTGTCAGACTTCTGTGCTGACGGCTGGGGTTCAATCCTCGGTCCCGGCACAGATTTATCTGATCACCAAACCCTTCCTTCACCTCTGACAAGACATTGTGAATGTGGGGAATGCCAGGCCTCCACCGTGGTTCGGATTCCACGTTAAACTGTAGGTCCTTCATTTCATCTCTCAATCACCCTACCATTGCACATTAGCGTAAGGGTGTGTAACCCGAACGGGTAGTAAGACGCGGTACTACTACTACTACTACTACTACTAATAATAATAATAATAATAATAATTTATCGGGAGGTTTAAGTACTTGGTAACTTTTATTTGGAAGTTAAAATTGTTGTTGCCATAGTGACGCGTTGTTTTTAATGAGGTTTCACCTATCAGAATCTGTTTTTAGGTTAAAATCTTGGTTCGCGTGTTTAGTAAGCACAGCGCCGGGTTCTAACTATATAAAGTTAGAACATTTAATTCACACTTCTATATAAACTGACAAGCTATTTGTAGAGTTATATTTATATAAGTACCAATTATCAAAATGTGAGTACAATAAATGAAATTTTGTAAACGTTGTACCCAACTATTGACCACATTTTGTCACAAGACATCCTAGCTTCTGCGCCCACGTGACGCCATCTGTTTCCTCGCGCTCGTTTAGCCGCCTTTGTTTAACAAATGTTGAACCACCACTCGCTAGGTTGTAGCGGTAGCAGCAGGGCTTATACGCATGCGCCCACCAGTAAAAACTGAATCAACCTTGCATTATCTGTATAAAAATATATTTATCTTACAGATAGCTATCCGGCAGATAAATTCAGTTCATAATACGTGTAAAATATTAAAGTGGATGATAACCTTTAACTGGTAGCTAGCTTTAACCTCCTGATAGGTATATTTATGCGGTAGTCATAAGGCAGGCCCTTACTTGTACATTGGGAGCTACTTGTCATCTATGCATTACTCCAATCCCAACACCCAGACATTGACAAAACCCACAGAGAATATATATATATATATATATATATATATATATATATATATATATAGTGTGTGTGTGTGTGTGTGTGTGTGTGTGTAAGATCGGATAGAAAATATAATAGGAGGAACAAGTAGGATTAATAAAATATAGATTTGCAATACAAATACACTGCTGCCACTTAACAAAGAGGTAGTGAATGCATTTTGAAGAAAGACTTTTACTACAGCCTAATCCTCTGATATAGTGTTCTGTTAATAGGCATGGATCTAGAGAGAGGGTAAAATGTGGCAAGCAAATTTTCAAAAGCGAAACCCAATAAAACAAAGAAGTAAAATTGACTCATAAGAAAAATAACACCAGTGCACTCGTCTAGGTTTGAATCTCGACCTCATCATCTACATCATCCTGTCAAAGTAGGCCTAACCCAAACAGTGCAGCCACTGGTGGGTACTTGAAAGTTTTACTCAAATGGATGTTTAGTTCAAATGTTTTTATTACTGGAAAATTAGATAACCTTGGTCCAATTAATATAGAATATAAATATAAAAAAGCAATATTTTAATGCTGATTTTAAAAATAATTGTGTGCGTAATTTTTTTTATAGAAACTGGATAAAATTAATACTATTAAAAGTATCTTAGCAACACTGGTCCGTCAATACTGGTCAAAATAATATAGGTCAAAGTAGGGCCAAGTAAAATATCAATATATTAAAAAAAATATTAATGAGTAATGACTATACACTTTGTATACATTTTTTATTTTATTGTATATGTTCCTGAGCTGGTTTATATGATTAATAGGTAGTAAGTCATATAACTTTAAATAATATGTATAACTCAGTAGTTTCCAACTTTGAGGTCACGGCGTGTTTAAGGTGGGGGTGTATTGTTTCTTGAGGTGTTAGCTTTATAGTTATTTTTAAGTGATTATAACGATTATAGGGAAGTTCAAAGCTAAAATAGAAATGTGAGCAGTTAAAAAATTGTTAAGTTACTGCTTACGTTTATTTTAGTTATCCAGCTATGGCACTAAGCTTTCTTGTGTTTGGTTGGATGGCACTGCTAGCTCAACTTCCGAAATACCAACTAGGCTCTTGTGGTCTTTTAGTCCCTTTCATATAACCATTAGTTAAAAAAATTTAAGATAGTTAAAACAAGTATCGGTGAGAAAGTGGGGTTTAGCATTACGCTTCATTGGTTTGGTTTGTTGGTGATGGGGAGGTCAGAATTCGAATCCCAGCCGAAAGTATTAGGGGTGATTTTTCTAAATTATTTTATCATCATCCTCTAGGAAAATAAAGGTACATTTCATTTGTTAGTCGTACCTTACCTCACTAGTTTAGTTAAATGTGGATACGCCAGACGGGTAAAAAATAGTGAAAATATGAATCCATAAATTAGGATTTGAACGCTCGGAGATTTTTGGATAACTATGGTTACCATTTTTAAATACTTCAATAGGCCTAAATTTTTATTAAAGTTTCAACAAACTAATATTTTAATGTTGTAACCCAATTATGAAAGGCTGGCTTTGATAAGCGTAACGACAATCTTTTTATTGCGTTTGAAGCGCGAAAGATTACCAAAATCGTTTATTTATATTAAATTAAAAATCCCGGACCAAAGGTTTAGCGAAAATTAAAAAATCTACACCATTATTGTGATATTGAGTGCCCCCATGGATCCTTCTGTTTGGTCGAGTTTCAAAAATTAATTCAAACTAGTGTGGGCGACACACATAAACAGCCAGACACAATCTTTAGCTGTGAGGTTTACTCTTGAATTAAAATCTTGTGAATGCAAACCAATTTTATTGAGCCAAATATGTTCTAATGTTTAATATTTATATGACTTGGGAAATTGTTTTTCCACTACGCCCTAATACCCAAATGGCTTGTACGCATTTTAATAACAGCTGTCGAATTGGAATAAGAAAAGTAGAGGCTTTAAGAAAATGCATCCATATTTAAGATCAGGAAGATTATAAAATCATTTAGGAAATAACGCCTAAGTAGGGGCCCCACCCTACACTGAACCACGTGTTCTCCGGCACTGACATTTCAGACTAAGATAAGCCTGATATTTACTCAACGAGCCCACTGATCTGGTAATTTTATTTTCAAATATGACAAAAGTCTAAGGTGGGTGTACTTGAATAAAAGTAAAAACACTAACATCTACTACACCAAATTTAATACCAAAAGCTAAAATTGAATCAAATAATTTTTAATTATATAATAAAAAAATAGTCCATATTAGTTTCTTAGAGATTTTTAACTAAATACTTTTGGCCTATATTTATCACAAACTGGAAAAGTAAACATTGATCACTTGTTTCCACTGTTAGAACGTGTGTTTTCACAGCCTTTTAAGTTTTGAAGAACATTTGTAACTTCCTTTACTAGTTTTTTTTCCTCTCCAAACTAGAATTCATTCTTTACCACACTACCTACAGAATAAATGGTACAGTAGCCCCACAGCTTCTTTGGTGCTGACTGACAGCTGATGGCTTTGAAAAGTTACCAGACCAAATTTTGTATCCCTATGCCGAACCAGATGATCTGCAAAAACATGTGTTTAGCAGCTGTCACTTCTGACGGTCAACATTTAGGTATATACCTAAATGTTGACTGTCAGAAGTCAGCTGTGAACTGTCAGTCAGCACCAAAGAAGCTGTGGGGGTACTGTAGTTTTATTTTTCTCTGCCAATTGTTGGTATTGGTGCTGTTTGGTTTGGTGGCTTAGTGATTCTAGTCGGGGTGGGGTGGGGGGGGGTGGGGGACAGGATGTCATTAATGGGTGACATTGTGAGTATTTCTTACTCGCCCTTGCAACTCTCCTTTTGGAACAGGTATACTATCTTTTAACAATGGTGATGGGTCATTTACAACGTTGCCAGTTCAACTAAGATAACCTACTCTTTACTGGGAATTTAAGTATAATAATGAATGGTTCCGTGGCGCGAAAACACGAGTCCAAAATTGAAAAGTACGTTTGTCAGCGCTCCTCTGCGGCGAATCGACAGAACTACAGTTTCCATTGTTCCAAACTGGACTGAATTTTGCCTTATCCTTCGTTCTCTCTAGTGTTATTCCTTTCTATATGTTGGTATCCTACCCCAGCACCTTCCTAATCTCACCAAGGAGTGACTCATGGACCGGTCACGCCCGCCTCGCTCTAAGGGCACCATCATCCAATCGTCCATCACTCTGCTCCCCGACCATTGTTTAGGCTTGTTTTGTTTTTTTCTCATCTTTCCAAGTGAGACCATTTTCTCCCAACATCCCTTCTCATACTTCTCAAGGTCAATCCGTTACGTGTCTAGGAAGTTGAGAGTTGCTACGTGAAGGCGATACGACACCTAAGCTTAGACGATGGTGCGCCTGACCAACGAACTAACGGTTCTGGGTTCTTGTCCCGTCATGTCCACTATATTTTATATTTAGTTAAATCAGAGCTTCTTCTTTCACAGTGATGAATTTATATTTAGCACCACGTATTACTACCCGTGCGGGTTATACGCTTTAAGTACTAATTACGCTAATGGATTAGGAATCGGGAAGGTTGAATTAGAGGAAGTGAACCCGCATTTGCGTGAGATGGAGAGTGTAAAACCAGACAGTGATCAATCGACGGCAGATAGGTTTTTTAATCAGTACGTCTTACTAGTTGCTTGGTCTTTACGCTTATATATATATACTAATTTAGTTTGTGAGTTAGGTTAGGTAAAAGGAAGGTTAAACTTAGTGGAAGGTACCCACATTGTCTGGGAGGGGGAGTGAAAAACCACTTCGGAAAAACCTCTTTCAGTACACTCAACTGCGAGTGACTCCTCAGAACAGTGCTTTTGAACATTTTAAAGATTACAAACTCTCAGCGGATTGCTTAATATGACCGCGTTGCCCTTTGACAGGATCGTTAAAAATCATCATCGTCATCAACAGTCTTATCAGGTACCAATATGACTTCAAAATATGTCAATAGCTTGGTTTTATACCCGCTTAGATGGCCGCATGGTCTAACGCGCTACTCTCGCAGTAAACTAGACTGCCGATGACGGAGCGATTGAGGTTCGAATCTCGGTCACGTGTACTGAGGGTAGTTTTTCCAAAATGGCTATACATTCTCCTATCACGCCAATGAGGGTACATTTCCTTCAAATATAAGCTCCAAAATTCCTAAAACCATTAGCGTAGGACCCCTAACTAAGACATAAGCATATAACTCGGACGGGTAGTAAGACGGGGTACTAAAAATGTGTATTCAGGAGTACTAAGAACTACAACAATCCTGCTTGTGTGTTCGTAAATCATGTTTTGATAAATAAATGCGTTTGAAAAGTGCACGTTAAGAAGATAAATACCCCTAGATTCCACTTGATTATCTATTGTTTGTCTGACTACTTGTATGTAAATTGCAGCGGGCGTTCCCTCTTACTCATCCTCAAGGATTCCTCCCACCCCCACCCCCCGTCTTCCCTCTTGTTTCCTTCTCCCGTTTAATTATGGGAAAGAAGGTTTCAACCACTTTCTGTGGCGTTTTAAGAATCGGTACAAAAAGTTGAAAATCAACTACGGCTAGATTGTTTAATCTTGGCCGGGTATAAGCGAGTCTAAGTGTTTTCAAGGGGTCCATTTCATAGAAGTCTCTACTTTCATCCCAGAAGGTGGTTATATACACATCAGTTTTACACACACATATATATGTATAGGTATATATATATAGGCATGGTTTATGATCTTACCAATTAAATTAGGCCGTTAGTAGCAAGTGTGCTAAACCTATCGATAGTAATAAAAATGTCAAAATGAGAAGTTTTCCTACCACTCAATGAACCAACATACAACAATATTGCCTAGCGCCTGTAAACTAGACTGTACCGGGTTGAGCTCGCTCGCTCCAGCCTGGCCACCTCTCATTACAACCATTATGTTCTATTTTATATTCTAGTCGCTCGCTCCAGTCTGGCCACCTCTAATTACAACCAATATGTTCTATTTTATATTCTAGTGGCTCGCTCCAGTCTGGCCACCTCTCATTACAACCAATATGTTCTATTTTATATTCTAGTGGCTCGCTCGCCCAGTCTGGCCACCTCTAATTACAATCAATATGTTCTATTTTATATTCTAGTGGCTCGCTCACTCAGTCTGGCCACCTCTAATTACAACCAATATGTTCTATTTTATATTCTAGTGGCTCGCTCACTCAGTCTGGCCACCTCTAATTACAACCAATATGTTCTATTTTATATTCTAGTCGCTCGCTCCAGTCTGGCCACCTCTCATTACAACCAATATGTTCTATTTTATATTCTAGTCGCTCGCTCCAGTCTGGCCGTCCCCTAATAGCTAGTCAGTCAGTCGGAGGCGAGTGTTGCAGACAGTCCCTATGGATCATTGACATCGCATCCAGTGCTCGGGCATTTCTCGGAATAAGAGCCAACGGACATTTTAACCAATTACCATACTTTTAAAAAAGAGAGTTCATTGTACCTAAGAATAACCGGGGGGTCGTCAGGTTTGAGCCCCATCTTGAGATATTACACTTCAATTACGTTGAGAGGAGAAGAGCTTAACTTCAAATAATGATATCGTGGCCTTATATAATCGTAGGAACTCTAAATTAATATTCCCGACAACTTAGCTCAAGTCAGTGGCGTGTCTTTCTATTGAGCTACAGTAGCCACATGACTTCTTTGGTGCTGACTGACAGCTTTGAAAAGTTACCAGAGCAAATTATGTATCCCTACGCAGAACCAAATGATCCGCAAAAACATGTGTTTAGCAGCCATACCTTCTGACAGTCAAAATTTAGGTATATACCTAAATGTTGAGTGTCAGAAGTCAGCTGTGAGCTGTCAGTCAGCACCAAAGAATCCTTGGGGCTACTGTGTGATAGACGCCCATACAAAAGTCAGAGAGGAACTCTATTTGTAACTATAATGTGATTTTGGTAGGAAGAACAGTAGAAGTTAGTTGTTAAAGTTATTAAAACAATTTTAATATATTCATACATCAAGTCATGTTAATATAATATGCATGTCACTTTTGATATGTATATTATCAATACCTATAAAATAACGGTTCGGTTTTAGGCACGGCCGAAAAGTTTCTCTTTGGTTAAATGTAGGTTTCCCCCTTTCACGGTGCGGAATTAACGACCGGGGGGCTGAGTGTTGTGTTTGTTGTAGATTTAAGTTAGTTTGGTTCTGATATAATCAGTCGGTTCGCAAAGTGCACTTTAATACCTCAAATAAATGGGGGAAAAAAATCAATGATTTGTTTCCATCTTGAATAAAATGAACATATATTAATTATTTAAAAATAATTAGCCATTGGTTTTTAGCAGGTGCAGCATGCTTGAGTTGGGCCATTAGTGTCCACTGTCTAGAATCATATTTATTGTAAACTCCGAAACAAATTTTTTTTTCCGCTTGCCAGCGGAAAAAAAAGGTATAGCCAATGTTTTAATTTTTTTTTAAATATTTAACACATAGTTTTATCAGTACACAAACCAACTTAACGTAACCCGCTTCAGTGGCCGCATGGTCTAACGCGCTACTCTCATAGTGGACTTTACTGCCAAAGACGAGGAGATCGAGGTTCAAATCGCGGTCTCCCTACACGCAAATGCGGGTACACTTCCTATAAATATAGCCTTACTTATCCTTAAAACCATTATCGTGATTAGTAGGCCCTACATAAATGTATAAACCCGAACGGGTAGTAAGACAAGGTCCTAAAAAAACCACCACACTCGACCCTCCACCAGGATTCTTAACGTTATTGGAGATTCGATGAACCAATAAACGATGATTAAATTATTCCTTGACTTAGGCTATAAGTTTGTGATAAGGGAGTTCTAACTGAGAGGAAATGCACTCGCACTGGCGTGGAGGGAAAGTTTAAACCTATTCGTTAAAAACAACATCCAATATACTTGGCCGTGATTTGAACCCCGACCTACCCCTCACCGTAAAAAAACCAAACTAGATGAATGTTCAGTCTGTCTGTCCGCCGGTGCGAGTAATATGTTTGTATTATTATTATTATTATTATTATTATTATTATTATTATTATTATTATTATTATTAGCACCGCGTCTTACTACCCGTTCGGGCTATACGCACTTACGCCAATGTGTAATGGTAGGGTGATTGTGAGATGAAATCGAGGACCTACAGTTTAACGTGGAATCCGAACCCCGGTGGAGGCCTGGCATTCCTCATATTCACAAGATGTCTTGTCAGAGGTGAAGGAAAGGATTGGTAATCTGATAAATCTGTGCCGGGACCGGGGATTGAACCCCGGACCCCTGCACAGAAGTCCGACACCCTTACCCCTAGACCAGCAGGTCACCGTCAAGCTAATGGCTTTTAAATAAATACTCCACTCATTTAAAATTGCAGCTACGCTGGAAATAGTGGATAGTAAAGTTATAATCGTAAATTAATTTACCATACTCTCTAAATAATAGGGTTCTATGATTAAAAAATGTAACTCAAGAGCTGCTGGTTTTATTGACGGTTAATTAAGAGACGTGATTAAACCATGGATTTGTACCATTACCTTTTAAGTAGCTGTTTATTTATTACGTTGTAATTATTTAGTGGAGAAGGTGGATTCATGAATGGAGTTTGAGCACCCAACTTTAGACTCCAAAAGAAATGGGTTCGAGTCTCACTATGATACATCCACGATTTAGATTTTAATCCTTTATGTTAACATTTTAGAAAACGTTCTAAAAAAAATTGTTGAAAGTAAGGAGTGGTTATAATGAAAGTTAAGACTTAGATGAGTTGATCTAGAAAAATGGTTAAAAAATTAATTTATAAATTAAACCGTTAATAAAGTGGTGGATGTATTAAGTGAACTTAAATACTAAAATGTATGATTTAAATGTAACTTGGTAAAGAAACATAGGGTAAGAAATGAACATTTATATAAGAATTATAATGCATCATCAACTAAAATCTAAATCTAAAACGACTTGATGAATAGTCTAAAACATAAGTTGACACATTAAAATATTACAACAAAAAATATCAAATACAATATAATGTGGCACGAACAATGTTCATAAGTCCAGATTTTTTTGTGAAATTCAAGAATAAAAATTAGATTAACATCTACCAAACAAATTAATAATAATAATATTTAGCACCGCGTCTTACTACCCGTTCGGGTTATACGCTTTAAGTACTAATTACGTTGGTGACCTGGCGGTCTAGGGGTAAGGTGTCGGACTTCTGTGCTGGCGGCCGGGGTTCAATCCTCGGTCCCGGCATAGATTTATCTGATTACCAAACCCTTCCTTCACCTCTGATAAGACATGTGGGGAATGCCAGGCCTCCACCGTGGTTCGGATTCCACGTTAAACTGTAGGTCCTTCATTTCATCTCACAATCACCCTACCATTACACATTAGCGTAAGTGCGTATAACCCGAACGGGTAGTAAGACGCGGTGCTAATAATATATTTCCCAAAGACTACACATAGTTCGCATAAAACCCCAATAAATATAAGTACAATACTATAATAAATATAATGCGGTGAATATATGTCGGCAGTTGGGATGGGCCCTCCAAATTCCCAAGTAAATCCAATGATCCGAAAAAAATTTCAGATTCAAAATTTTAAAAAAAATTTACAAATTTGAAATGTGGTGTGTTTTAAAGTTGTATTTAGGCTTACTGGATGTTTAGGTCAACATAAATAGGACTAGTCTAAAGGTCCGTTTATTATATGTAACAAAAGAATGTTGTAAATCAATATTATTTTGTAACCTGATACATTTGAGTGCTGTATAAAACATGACAAAAACTACTTAGAACTGTCTAAAAAATTACAACTTGTTTTATCTAGTCTGCATCATAGTATTTGAGGAGAATGTTCTTGTGGCCATAGTTTGTGTAGTGTTTAAAAAAAAGGGGGAGGGGGCAAAATAATGTTTTGAGTTTGACCATGTCTAATCGGGAGATCTAAANCCCGACTGAGATTCGAACCTCGATCTCCCCGTCCTCAGCAGTCGAGCTCAACACGACAAGCGCGTTAGCCAACTACTCCACCGAGGTGGGTATCAAGCAAATTAAATGAAGTGATTATGTAATGTAGAATAATCTAAGTCTTATCTGTTTCTTTGTCCCATTACTCCTTTTTGATATCCAGCACTGGAAAGAGGCTGGATTACTTCATTCCGACATGTTTCGGTACTATGGTACCATAATCATGAATGTTATGTCGTTGTGAGAAATACGATGTGTTGTTACGATGGCTAGACGGTTAGGAAGTGTACCCGCATTTACGTGGAAGGAGAGATTAAAACCATTTAGGAAAAAAAACACTCTCAGTACATCCAACCAGGATCGAACCATGATCTCCCCCTCATCGACAATCGAGTATACTGTGAAGAGTAGCGCCTTAGACGACGTGGCTACCGATGTGGATCTCAAGATATATTATTATTATTATTATTATTATTATTATTATTATCACCGCGTCTTACTACCCGCTCGGGTTATACGCACTTACGCTAATGTGTAATGGTAGGAAGTTTAACGTGGGATCCGAACCACGGTGGAGGCCTGGCATTCCCCACATTCACAAGATGTCTTGTCAGAGGTGAAGGATGGGTTTGTTAATCAGATAAATGTGTGCCGGGACCGAGGATTGAACCCCGGCCGCCAGCACAGAAGTCTGACACCCTTACCCCTAGACTGCCAGGCCACTCCTCAAAATATCAAGAATCAAACTAGACTAGAATGTGCGTGAAGATGGAATAAAAAAACCATTTAGTAAAAATCGTCCTCATTACACCTGACGTGGATTTGAAACCCCCAATATTCAACGTCATTGACCGTCCAGCTTATTGCGAGGGTGATGCTATAGACCTGGGATGGACAAGTGGCGGATTTGAGTTTACCTACTCTCACAAGTAAAATAAACTTTTTCCTGGTGGCGTGGTCTGATAGTAACTTGATATTTCAATAGATAATACGCGTACACTGAATGTCGGATATTTATTTTCACCATCAACACATTGATGATTGGGACATTCCAAGGAGGATACTAGCAGCTAGGAGAAGGTCCAAGGCAGGATACTAGCCGCTAGGAGGAGGTCCCAGGCAGGATACTAGCGGCTAGGAGGAGGTCCCAGGCAGGATACTAGCGGCTAGGAGGAGGTCCCAGACAGGATACTAGCGGCTATGAGGAGGTCTTAGGTAGGATACTAGCGGCTAGGAGGAGGTCCCAGGCAGGATACTAGCGGCTAGGAGGAGGTCCAAAGGCAGGATACTAGCAGCTATGAGGAGGTCCCAGGTAGGATACTAGCGGCTAGGAGGAGGTCCCAGGCAGGATACTAGCGGCAATGAGGAGGTCCCAGACAGGATACTAGCTGCTAGGAGGAGGTCCCAGGCAGGATACTAGCGGCTAGGAGGAGGTCCAAGGCAGGATACTAGCGGCAAGGAGGAGGTTCCAGGCAAGATGCTAGCGGCTAGGAGGAGGTCCTAGGCAGGATACTAGCGGCTATGAGGATGTCCCCGGCAGGATACTAGCGGCAAGGAGGAGGTTCCAGGCAAGATGCTAGCGGCTAGGAGGAGGTCCCCGGCAGGATACTAGCGGCAAGGAGGAGGTTCCAGGCAAGATGCTAGCGACTAGGAGGAGGTCCTAGGCAGGATACTAGCGGCTATGAGAATGTCCCCGGCAGGATACTAGCGGCAAGAAGGAGGTTCCAGGCAAGATGCTAGCGGCTAGGAGGAGGTCCCCGGCAGGATACTAACGGCTAGGTAGAGGTCCCAGGCAGGATACTAGCGGCTAGGTGGAGGTCCCCGGCAGAATACTAGCGGCTAGGAAGAGGTCCCCGGCAGGATACTAGCGGCTAGGTGGAGGTCCCCGGCAGGATACTAGCAGGCTAAGTGGAGGTCCCCGGCAGGATACTAGTGACTAGGAGGAGGTTCCAGGCAGGATACTAGCGGCTAGGAGGAGGTCCCAGGCAGGATACTAGAGGCTAGGAGAAGGTCCTAGAGAGGGACTAGTATCCCAGTAGTAACAAGGAGGTTATCCAGTTAAATCCAGTCACTGTAAAGTGGGTGTACCGTACGATCGAGCTTGTACAGTTAGAAAGGAGGAGACCAGATGAATGTCTGGTGTGTATAACGCCTCTTCTTCCTATCGACTACGCCCTAAGTGCACAGGAAGTGTTCCTGTGACAAGCGCATCAACGTGTGACGGGGTGGATAGGACGAACACCTCGTGACAGTTTCTCAACTGTGGCAAGGGCCCTGCATGAAAGGTTTTTTTAAATCTTAATTGCCCACATAATATCGCATCACTAAATACTAATGAGATGTTCGTGCTCATCCGCCTTTGTGATGTTTTCTTTATCACTTCCAAAGTGAACGATTTGTATAGCAGCTAAAATCTAAATTAATTCTCTGGCCCCACCGAACTAAAGTCTGAGCTATTATTCTTTAAATTTAAAAATTATACCTGGATATCGTATTCGAACCCGATACCTTTAGCTTAGAATTACAATCCTCTTACCACTGAGCTATCCAGAGCCATCCTTCAGGATTTGGCTGGATTGACAAGTGAGCGAGCGCGTGATTAGCAGATAGCTCTCGATGGTTGTCGACGAGGAGTCAAAGGTTCGAATCTTGGCTCAGTGAACTGAAGGTGGTTTTTGACAAGTGATTTATTTTTGTGGTTTTCCCATCCCCTATCCACGCTAATGGTCATTCTTATTTGTAAAGGCCTACTTTGATTATAATATTGAAGTATTTTAACATATCAGTTCTACATATGTTTCTATATAGGCATGGTTTATGATCTTACCAATTAAATTAGGACATTAGTAGCAAGTGTGCTAAGCCTATTGATAATTATATTTAAAAAAGTCAAATACCATATCAAATTAAGAAGTTTTCCTAGCACTCAGTGAACCAAAATTCAACAATATTTTCCAGCGCCTGTAAACTAGACTGTTGCGGCTCGATCGCTCGCCCAGTCTGGCCATACCCTAACTCATATTTTAAGGCAGAGTCTGTGACGGACGTGTGGAAGTTGACAGCTACATATCAGCGAAGAATGGTCCCGGGTACGGGAAGACTCCTAGATAGCTCAATTGTAAGAGCACTGGCGTACTAAACCCAAAGGTACCTAGGTTCGATTACCGTGTCCAGGTGTAATTTTTTCAATTTAAATAATATGATATCTAAATGTGGATGTAACCGCACTTGGCAACTATAGTAGTTTGAATATTTAATCCATTATGACTTATTGTTGTTATATAATTCCTGGTGACCTGGTGGTCTAGGGGTAAGGTGTCGGACTTCTGTGCTGGGGGTCCGGGATTAAATCCTCGGTCCCGGCACAGATTTATATGATAACCAAACCCTTCCTTCACCTCTGACAGGACATCTTGTGAATGTGGGGAATGCCAGGCCTCCACCGTGGTTTGGATCCCACGTTAAACTGTAAGTCCTCCATTTCATATCACAATCACCCTACCATTACACATTAGCGTAAGTGCGTATAACCCGAACGGGTAAGTAAGACGTGGTGCTAATAATAATAATAATATATAATTCTTCTCCCCCCGCGCCCCAACCCAAGTGTTTCTTTAGAGTCCCGTGCTCGCGCTTGCTCAGTGACTGTTTCGTCACCTTGACGAGGATTTCCGTCAGCTACCTTGTCCACCCACAATGCACACCGGCCACTGACTCCATCCTCACCGCGCAGGCGTTATTCTACAGGCTCGTTTTCCGAACCTTCATTTCACAACCAAACCAAATGTTAGAAAACCTTAGTAATAATAATAATAATAATAATATTATAGCTAGATACGGGTCGAATAAATTATTTCGAATCCCTTTAGAACTACTAGACTCGAAGGATTCGAAAAATCGAGGATCTGAGTGTCCCATTTCTAATAATAATGTTTTCAATTCTCACCTTTCTCTATTATAGGGCTGTCACCTTTTTCTGTGGACGCATGGTTTAAAGCGCTACTCTAGCAACAAATTGATCCACCGATGACGGGGAGATCGCGGTTCGATCCCGGTCGGGTGTACTGAGGGCGGGCTTTCCTAAATAGTTTCCCATGCTCTCTCTATCACCGCGCAAATGCGGGTACACTTACTATTACTAAATCTTCATATTCCCTAACACTTTAGTGTAATTAGTACATAGCCCGAACGGGTAGTAAGACGCGGTGCTAAAATAAAAACCTTGTGGTCGAACGTAATTACATAAAAAATATGATATACTAAATTAAAAGCATTGTGGTTGTGTTAATGATTTGAATTGGGATATTTAACGTGCACTTTCTAAATAAGCAGACTATATCAGTACACGAGCTATACACCAACTTAACCTAGGACAATAACCCTAATTACACATCCAACCCTAGATATGTATTAGTTAGCAGGACAACCCCATATACTAATAGTAAAATATCTTAGTCAATACCAACCAGAATCAAACTATGGTCTTCTAGATTTATGGTCGGCCACTCTGTAAACCCAGCCATTGGAGGAGGGGGTGGTATCAAATGCACTCACCAATAAAAACTGCATGTGTACTTTCTAAAGGTGTATTCACAAAAATGTTTGTCAAAGGAGGAAGCCAATCAAAGTTTAAACTACTTTTATAATTCTTAAAATCAAGAATAAAAATATGAAATAAAAACTTTAAAATAGGAAGGGACTTTGAATTGAAAATGGAGTAAATTACCCTCTTTAAGGAATGTAAAAAAAATTAACTCTCTTAACCTGTTCTACATTAAAATATTTTTTGAATGCTTTCTATTTTGATTGTTTGTTTTTTTATAAATAATGTCCTTAGTTCTTTAATTTCAATCACTACACTTCATTAAATTAATGTCTCCATTTACTAATTAAAATTAATCTTAAGCTATAATAATTATTGTTTCCCTCTGTAATTATTTGATATATTGTCATCTTCTTATGTATTTTTAATTTCTGGCCTGTTATAGGTCTTGCAAGTGTTTGCCAGCATTATATTAATATTATTTTTTTAGCACCTCGTCTTACTACCCATTTGGTTTATACGCTTATGTACTAATCACGAGAGTGTGCTAGGGATGCATAAAGTTTAAATACAGGAAGTGTACCCGCATTTACGTGGAAGGAGAGTGGAAACCCGTATATGAAAACCACCCTCAATACACACAACTTGGATCGAACCCCAATCTCCCCGCAGTCTGGTACATTGCAAGAGTGGCATATGGCCACCGAAGCGGGTAGCGAGTCTATTTTTGAAATAATTGAGAGGGAGTGATGAGACAGATAGCTTATAGAAAGTGTACCCACATTTGCGAGAATAAATACCAGGGAAAATATATTTGGAAAACCACCACACACCAGCTCACCTTCCCTCCCCCCCTCATCCCTCACCTCCACCCCACTCACCCCCACACCCGAAGATGTGATATCGAAAGTAAAGTATCGATAATATCGATATCGTACTAGTATCGAAATAAAAGTGTCGATAACAGAAAGTATCGGTATCGAAATTTTAATCTGAATTTTTTTTTTATCAAGTAATAATTTCAACTTTTACATAATTTTTTCATATTTTCATATTCTAAACACTAAAAATTATAATGATTTAACCCTATTATAGTCTATTTAGGTTTATCGCGTTTATGTTATGTGTTGGAACCTGGAAGGTATGAGAGATAGTCTTGTGTGATAGATATTATAAAAGGTTTTACTAAACCACCTTTCAAAATGTCTAAGAAAATTTAGCTGATGGAAATTTATTTAATATCTGAATAATAATAATAATAATAATAATAATAATAATAAAAAAATTCAACCTATTTTGTACCCTTCCTTAACCATAGTAAACATTTAATCCCAGCATGAATGACGATAGCAAAAAAGTTGTTTCTTTCGATACCGGAGTGTGAGTGATAATATCAGTAAAAGCACTGAGTAAAAAAAAAGTACTAATATCCCTTGTGAATGTGAGGAATTCCAGGCCTCCACCGTGGTTCGGATTCCACGTTAAACTGTAGGTCCTCCATTTCATCTCACAATCACACCCACCATTACACATTAGCGTAAGTGCGTATCACCCGAACGGGTAGTAAGACGCGGTGCTAATAATAATAATAATAATAGTATCGCAAGGAAAATATCGATATTAGTAAAGTATCGATACTGTTTTCACATCCCTACCCTCACCTCCTCGTCAACAGAGAGGATCAAACGCAACACGAGCCTTTTAGCGAGAATCCGTTCGGGCCGCCATCACGCTTCAAATTTTAAGAACTAAAGCTTTTTTTTTTAAAAAGACAATATTTCAAGAAAAACAATCCCCCGAGATCTCCGGGTCGTGACAGAACAACGCAACCGGAACATCGACCTCAGCAGCAAAAGTGTACGAGATAAGATGAGTGGGAAGGAGAAGAATAAAAATAACAAGCTAGAAGAGTCCAGAAAAAAAATTCCTCTTTAGTCTCTCAGACCCCGTACACAAGGGCGATATTCCCGTGCCGTACTGTACGGTAACAAGTCAACTGTTACAGGTGTGTGAAGGCAGTTATAGTGGCGCGACTGTTGGGGGAAAACAAGAAACTATCGTGGAAACTTCGTAGCTTAATAGTAGCGCAGGTCGTAAGTCTTTGAGTGACGTTCACCCTCTTGGGGGGTCGAATGAAGTAAGGCCCGCGGCCCACGGTAACATTTATTACGGCCCACTGGCTCATAAAAAATATAAAATTATTTCAAGAGAAAAAATAGCCAATATACATATATATTTTTACATAATCAACTAATAAATGCACAAAGAAAAATATTGCACTTAAATACAAATGTACTTTGAACCAGTAAATGACACAACTCTAGTAGACAAAACTATCCTGCTATGAAAAATCAAAAAATAGGAAAAAACGACATAGACTATTCTTTACGAGAAATCATAATCTCTAGTGTGAATATAAGTGTAAAATAATGAGCTAAAACCAATATTTATTCAATCCAAATATTATCAACTCTCCCTCCACCCCTATGCAGGTAGCCTTACTCTAAATTCAGCCTTCCTCATTCTTAACACATTAGTACTTTAGTACATATGCTTATAAATTGAATGGGCAGTAAGACGCGGTGACAAAAAAAAAGTCCGCAATGTTTAAGTTCAGACTCATGCGCAGAAGAGAAATGTCCTATATTAACAAATTGAACAGCTACTTCCCTAACTTTATAAGAAAAATGAAACGAAATTTATTTTATATAAAAGGGCTTAAGGAAATTCAACTAAATATATATATACATTTCTTAGATTTAAAAGGATTTTTTTAAATGCGATGGATTGTTTCAAAATGAGCACTAAAATAGAATAAATGCATACAAAACTTATTCTCAAATTAGAATGAAAACGATAGCCATGAGAATGCTTGTTTTTTTGTTTTTGTTTTTTTTTGCACTTCGTCTTACTTACTATTTGTTTGGATTTTGCGCTTGTGTACAACTATAGTAGCCCCATGGCTTCTTTGGTGCTGACTGACAGCTCACAGCTGACAGCTAAAAGATTTGAAAAGTTACCAGACCAAATTATGTATCCCTTCGCAGAACCATATGATCTTCAAAAACATGTGTTTAGCAGCTGTCACTTCAGACGGTCAAAATTTAGGTATATACCTAAATGTTGACTGTCAGAAGTGACAGCTGTGAGCTGTCAGTCAGCACCAAAGAAGCCATGGGGCTACTGTACTCTGCTGTCCCTTAGGGATGGTGAAGGTATAATTGAGAGGAAGTATACCCGCATTTGCATGGCAAGAGTTAGATAGTGGAAAAATCACCTTCAGTGTACCCGACAGTCCCATTCTCTTTCGAGAGTGATGCGGTGACCGAAACGACTCCATGACAGTCTGTCGTACACACGGTAAATAACAGTTGAATTGTAGAGAATTAAATACGAAAAGATTGTCCGTGAGTTTGAGATTCTAGAAGACGAGAAGAGGTCCTCTCTTGAGCTGTTGCGGTCTGAACCCGTCGGTCGGAGGAGATAGGGAACCACGATTGCTCCGCGTCTTTGTACCTTTGATGGGGAAATTCTTGCACGTGACTGCTATTCCTTGATGTGAGGTAAGGCCAGATACCCATAAAAAGAATCCTCCCCTCCCCCCTTTTTTTTTGAGCAGATGAACAATAAGTACTCACTATGGTGAGCACGGAGACTATAATCGACTTTAAGTCATGTGATTCGCAACTGTTACTTTTGATAGATAACAAATTAAGAGTGATGGAAGGGGACATATTTTTAATGAGAGTTTAAGAGTCAATTTCATAGTCAGACTTAGAACGTCTCAAGTGGGCTCAACACTAAATATAGGTGACCTGGTGGTCTAGGGGTAAGGTGTCAAACTTCTGTGCTGGGGGTCCGGGGTTCAATCCTCGGTCCTGGCACAGATTTATCTGATTTCCAAACGCTTCCTTCACCTCTGACAAGACATCTTGTGAATGTGGGGAATGCCAGGTCTCCACCGTGGTTCGGATCCCACGTTAAACTGTAGGTCCTCCATTTCATCTCACAATCACCCTACCATTGCACATTAGCGTAAGTGCGTACAACCCGAACGGGTAGTAATACGTGGTGCTAATAATAATAATAATAAATATAGGAAGACACCTAAACTAAAATGGGATGGGACAGTTTCATGGGCGTGCTAAGTCTGACTATGAAACTGGCCCATTCCATCTGGCCCATCGAATTCAAAGTCAAATACATAAGGTTTGTGCTGTGTTTACATAAAAACTATTATTTTTACACCACGTTCAAGTACACATTCAGATTATATGTGTATATACAGATTACGTTTATATTTTAGTGATGAGGAAGGCTGTATTTTGAGGAAGCATACCCACATTTTCATAAAGAGAGTGTGGAAAACAATTGAGGAAAAAACCACCCTCAGTATATACGACTGGGATTCAAACCCTGATCTCCTCGATATCGGCAGTCCTCGGACTATTGCGAGAGAGACGTCTTTCAGACCATTCTACCACCGAAATGGGTTTCAGAGTTATTGATGATGGCAGAGGTAAATGGTTGGTGTCTCTTTTAGAATGAACTTAGTTTGTAAGTCGTGTTTTGATATAATATCTAGTTAATAAAGTGAACGTTAAATAACTCTAATAAGTAATAATCAAATAGCCAAAGCTATTATGTATGCATTTAGTGAGGGACACTCCACACAGATATCATATTTTGAAAATTGAAAAATGACCCCTGGACACGGGAATTGAACCAGGGACTTTTGGCCTAATACGCCACTGCTCTAACCACTGAGCTATCCAGGATTCGTCCCGTGCCCAGGGTCATTTTTCACTCATATTTTAAGGCAGAGTCTTTGATGGACTTAGGGAAATTGTCAGCTACAAATGTGTGATTTCTAATATCACGAGCTCAGATACTACCGAGTCGCAGGTGGCTGCGTTATCTGATAGCTCGCGATCTTAATAAAATCACACATTTGTAGATGACGATTTCCACACGTCCGTCATAGACTCTGCCTTAAAATATGAGTGAAAAATGACCCTGGGCACGGAACGATTCCCGGATAGCTTAGTGGCTAGAGCAGTGGCATATTAAGTCAAAGGTCCCGGGTTTGATTCCCGTGTCCAAGTATCATTTTTCAATTTTCAGAATATGATAAGTAAAGTCACCCGTTTCGGTGGCCACGTGGTTTAACGCGCTACTCTCACAGTAGACTAGACTACCGATAATGAGGTGACTGAGGTTCAATTGAATGTACTGAGGGTGGTTTAAAAACTGTTTTACACTCTCCCTCCACGCACATTCAGGTACACTTCCTCTAAATTTAACCTTCATAATCCCTAAAATAAAATCCATTAGAGTAATTAGTACGTAAGCTTATAACCCGAACTAGTTGTAAGATGCGGTGCTTTAAAAAAAATTAAAGGCCCAGGGGTGAAGGGGTTGAAAAGGGAGGGGATGCACACCTTAAAATGACAGCTAATCCGATTGGCGAGCCTTGAAACGTAAAACAACAACCAAAAACCACGTGCAGAATGAGGTAAACGATCTGAGAAGATTACGATGAGCGTCATTTCTCCTTTCACCGCTCGGCAACTTATGATCCTCTAACCGGGTCTCGGTCGCCTCTCTCTCTATAATCACCTGCTAAGTTGATCCGTGAGGTAATGGAGCTATGACGCCAAGTGGAGGGCCTTGGAACTGATTTGTATTGCACGAGTCGTGGTCTGAACCCAGGAGTCACGGGACATCATGTTGATGGTGATGGTTGCTTGCGAGTGCCATCATCAGGACAAGGCCGTTCGTTGCCTTTGGAGGACAAATGACTATCAGATGCGAAAAAGGAAACGCGATGATTTCATCGTTGTGTGTTTTTTTAGGAGGATAATAGTGTTGTTTTTTCAAATCAAGGTTTCCACTTGCACGATTATTTTTATTTAATTTGCATCGTGTCTTACTACCCTATGGCCTACACGCATTTATTTACACTAATAGCCACCCGCCTCGGTGGCGTATTTGGCTAACGCGCTAGTCGTGTTGAGCTTGACTGCTGAGGACGGGGAGATCGAGGTTCGAATCGCGGTCGGGTGAACTGGGGGTGGTTTTTCCTAAATGGTTTTCCACTCTCCCTAACTCTCCCTCCACGCAAATGCGGGTTCCCTTCCTCTAATTAAACCTTCCCAATTCCTAATCCATTAGAGTAATTAGTACTTAAAGCGTATAACCCGAGCGGGTAGTAAGACGCGGTGCTAATAATAATAATAATAATAATAATAATAATAATAATTTTTAGGTTGAGTTCCAGACTGTCTATGGTTTACCAAGTTTCGACAAGGACATTTCTGCTTTGGTGAAATTAAACCAAAAGTAAACAAAACTATTCTATATTTAATCTAAATGTATCTTAGTTGTCCAAATTATAAGTAGACAGTAGAATAGGTTCTATTAACATTTTTCTGCATAGCGACAATTTTAAATTATTTCAAACTTGTGGAAATTTATTGTATGTAACGTAGACTGATATTTATTGTTCTCTTAAAATAACCAAATATTTAATCTTAAAAGATATATCTTGTAAAAACTAATATTAATTCATTTAAAGCATGTTTTATAAGATTACTATTATAACTAAGAAAGCTATAAGTAGGATTTTTGGATGGGAAAAGAAATCTAAAGTAAATATACATCAGAGTATACCATGTTTATCTTTCGATTACTCTGTAGTACATTTTAAATTTTATCACGTACATTGTACATGCATAGATCTGTATGACTTCTATTAGTGATACTAAGCCATGTAGAAGTAAAAGGGGCAGATCAATTTATCTGCTGGGTGGTAGCTAGGCTTGCTCTTGGTTTCTTAACTTCACCCAGCAGTCCTGTGGTCGAAGATTGTAACCTACTGAGTGTTACTGATATTTTCATAATGTATAATATAATATAATAATATATTTAGCAACGCGTCTTACTACCCGTTCGGGTTATACGCTTTAAGTACTAATTACTCTAATGGATTAGGAATTGGGAAGGTTGAATTAGAGGAAGTGAACCCGCATTTGCGTGGAGGGAGAGTGGAAAACCATTTAGGAAAAACCACCCCCAGTTCACCCGACCGAGATTCGAACCTCGATCTCCCCGTCCTCAGCAGTCGAGCTCAACACGACAAGCGTGTTAGCCAACTACGCCACCGAGGCGGGTTTCATGAAAGAGAAAGTATTGTTTTTGTGGAGATTTTCTACCTTGAGATTATGATGTGTTTTGATATTTAATCTGTCCCCGAACTAAAAATATTGTGTTCTACAATGTTGTTGTTACCTTGGGTATTTTCCCCTAAAGGTGAATTACTCCAATAGTCACCAGGGTTTGGTTAGTTAGACCTAAGTTAGGTTATGTGTTTCCATTGGTTCCACACCCTCATACTCACTATCACCCTCACCTCATTTCATCAGGACATGGAAAGAGCCTAGAATGTACGATTAGTAGACTACATTTTGGTGTCCTCTGGGTAAAAGGTTCATTGTTACTGACTAATCTTTCCACTACTAGGCTACGAAAGATGTGGCCCGGGCGCGCAAAATTCTCTCAACTGATAGAAGGGGACAGGATGAAGAGGGTGAAAGTTTGAAGAAATGAACACACAAAAAAATCACCCTGGAGAGAAGATAAATAACTCGTATTGTGGACATTTGGTTGGGAATCGAACTCTAACCCCCCTCGTCAAAGGTAGCCAATAGCACATCAGTTGTACCAACTCACCTCCCTTGTGTATTTTAATCTTTAAAATGATAATATTTGTCAACATCCTCTTAGTAATAAAGTATTGTATCAAAAGGTCACTTTTTAAAATGATTCTATTACCCACGTAGTGGTGGCCAAATTGTCTAAGGCATTAGATCATCGCAGTTGGGCACCGTTTATGTGAGTGGAGTCCGGGTCCGGGTTCAAATCTCACCTGGAATGCACCAAGGAGGATTTTCCACATGTGATTTTAAGCAATGAATTTCACCGAAGCTCTCCTCTTGAATGCGGGTACATTTTATATCGAATCTCTTAGTCTTGAGATTAAGTGGTTATTACTAATAACCTTTGTTTATAACTCATCATTTAAATAATTATTTGATTATTTAAAAATCTAATTACAGTTCAAATTAAAATTAAACTCCTATGGTGTAACGTGCCTTTATTATTGATTAAACAATTGATTGACTTTTTTTCACCCACTTCGGAGGCCGCATGGTCTAAAGCGCTACTCTCGTGTTGGAATAGCCTGCCGAAGATGGGGAGATCGGGGTTTGATCCCGGTCTGGTGCACTGAAGGTGTTTTTTTACTAAATGTGTTTTTGTTCTTCCTCCACGCAAATACGGGCTCACCTCTCAATCAAACCTTCCTAATCCCTAAGCTATTAGTGTTATTAGTACATATGTGAATAACCCGAGCAGTTGGTCAAACGCGGTTGTAAAAAAAACCAATGAAAGAGAATGAGAAATTATTTAAGTAAAATGAACACCCTCAGTAAACTGGGATTCGAGCCCCGACCTTCCTCGTCAGCCGGAAAACTAGACTGAATGGGCTTGACGTGTATTCCTCTTGCCCCGGAGGACGTGCTTAGCGTCTTAGCGCTCTCCGCCCTAGGCAGATGCTCTCAGGATATCGGTTCTGGTGCCAGGGACACCATTTGGTTCCCACGTGTCGTCACCCTGACCCCGCCACCTGTGGATGACTGACGGCTGCACTGCTTACTTAACACACGACTAGAGTCTGACTTTACCTTCTTAGCTGCAAGCTAACTTCATGTATCCATACGCAAAGTCACGCGTTATGAAGTTCTCACTAAAGACAGACTGTGTCCGTTTTGACAGTTGCTATATCAGACATTGGTGACCTGGCGGTCTAGGGGTAAGGAGTCAGACTTCTGTGCTGGCGGTCGGGGTTCAATCCTCGGTCCCGGCACAGATCTATCTGATTACCAAACCCTTCCTTCACCTCTGACAAGACATCTTGTGAATGTGGGGAATGCCAGGCCTCCACCGTGGTTCGAATTCCACGTTAAACTGTAGGTCCTCCATTTCATCTCACAACCACCCTACCAATACACATTAGCGTAAGTGCGTATAACCCGAACGGGTAGTAAGACGCGGTGCTAATAATAATAATAATAATAATAATAATATATCAGACATTTTTTTTCAAAACTAGCTCACTTGAACCAAAAACACTTAAAGGTTATTTTTTTTGTTAACCGTTATGGTTGCACGCAAAAATACTAATTGAGCTAGTGTGGAGGGCGATTAGATTTATAGGAAGAGTACCAGCATTTGCGTGAAGCGAGAGTGGAAAGCTATTTTACAAAATACCCCCCGAATAGGATCTGCTGATGTCCTCGGTGGTCCGGCCATTCGCAAGAATAACGCCTTACACTTTTCGACCACAAAGAAGATTTTTTTGCACCACGTCTTACTACCCATTCAGGCCATACACTTATGTACTAATTAAGATAATGGTTTTAGCGATCTATAAGGGTATATTTAGAGGAAGTATACCCACATTTGCGTGGAGGGAGAGTGGAAAACCATTTTGGGGGGAAAACACCCTCAGTAAATCCGACCGAGATTCGAACCTTGATCTCCCCGTCATCGACAATCTAGTTTACTGTGAGAGTAGCGCGTTAGACCACGTGGCCACCGAAGCGAGGCTCTATTTGAGGGTGGGTAAGGGGTTCTATGCGAGGGTGGCACGTAAATAGCAAATAATTAGTCCTGGAACTTGGTATCGAAAATGATTATAGATATATTCTTTTCGATTCCCCCCTACCCCTTTCCCTTCCACACTCACTTCAAAAGTGAAAACGTTCCCTCCAGCGCATGCGCACATACTCACGCATGAATGTGTGTCAATCTGCGCGGCGCGCGAACAAAGACAAAACAATCATTATTGACACACCACACACTGACGGGAACCATACTTTAGGAGAGAGCTGCGATTCAATTTTTTAAAGAAGTTTTTTTTATAAGAGTACATTTTCCAACCACACTGATTATATCAACAAAAAACTTACAAAATTTCTTAATTTAGGACATTCCACCTAGTATCTTACCAGCCCTAATGTTTAGATGTTTACTAACTGGATATCAAGTCAAACCAACCCATAAAAGTAAGTTGAATTGTCAACACCACCTAGAATTGAACCAGAGTCTTCTAGACTTGTAGTCGACCACTAACCACTAAGCTATGATAATGATCTAGTAAGAGTTGTAAGAATTATTAAATAGGTTAGTGTAGTCTTTTTTTCGTTGCAAATTGACACCGCTAAAAACTATGACTTTAAAGATTGATAAAAATCCATCCTTGTAAATTCAATTTCATTTTAAAATCCTTTTATGGAATCTCTCTTTCTAATCCATTCGTGTAAATTCCCTTTAAAATTCTTTTTATGGAAACTCTCTTTGAAATCCATTTTTGGAAACTCTCTTTAGTGACCTTTTATGAAAACTCCCTTTAGATCCCTTTATGGGAAATCCCCTTAAAATCCGTAAATGAAAACTCTCTTTAAAATCCATAGATGGAAGAAGTCCATCTAAGTTATATAAACTCTTTTTCAAATCCATCTATGGAAACTCTCTTTAAAGTCAATCTCTCTTTAAAATCAATCTAAGTTATATAAACTCTTTTTCAAATCCATCTATGGAAACTTTTTTTAAAGTCAATCTCTCTTTAAAATCAATCTAAGTTATATAAACTCTTTTTCAAATCCATATATGGAAACTCTCTTTAAAATCCTCCTCTCTTTAAAATCAATCTAAGCTGTATAAACTCTCTTTAAAATCCATATATGGAAACTATCTTTAAAATCCTCCTTTCTTTAAAATCAATCTAAGCTGTATAAAATCTCTTTAAAATCCATATATGGAAACTCCCTTTAAAATCCTCCTCTCTTTAAAATCAATCTAAGCTGTATAAACTCTCTTTAAAATCCATATATGGAAACACTCTTTAAAATCCTCCTCTCTTTAAAATCAATCTAAACTGTATAAACTCTCTTTAAAATCAATATATGGAAACTCTCTTTAAAATCAATCTAAGCTGTATAAACTCTCTTTAAAATCCATATATGGAAACTCTCTTTAAAATCAATCTAAGCTGTATAAACTCTCTTTAAAATCCATATATGGAAACTCTCTTTAAAACCCTCCTCTCTTTAAAATCAATCTAAGCTGTATAAACTCTCTTTAAAATCCATATATGGAAACTCTCTTTAAAATTCTCCTCTCTTTAAAATCAATCTAAACTGTATAAACTCTCTTTAAAATCCATATATTAAAACTCTCTTTAAAATCCATCTGTGGAAACTCTCTTTAAAATCAATCTAAGCTATATAAACTCTCTTTAAAATCCATCTGTGGAAGCTTTCTTTCAAATTCCTCCTTGGGAATTATTTTTCAAATCCATTCGCAAGATCTGTCCTTATCATTCTTCTAGTTATTTCATCAGACGAAAGAGGAAAGTACAGGTGTCAGAGGAATAAGCTTGATAAAGGAATACGAGGCGTAGTTAGCACATGCTCGAAGGTGATTGGTAAGTAACGCGCGATGTGTCGGCTTGTTGTGACAGCAAACGCCGCAGTAGTGTAGGGACCGAGGCATTGGGAAGGTGAGTCAGACACTCCGGGTTCGAGAACCGACTGTAGGTAGCGCCGAGACGAGCTAAAGACGTCCACAAATCACGAGTTATTTAAGAATGTTTTTAGCACCACGTTTTACTACCCGTTCGGGTTGCACGCATGTGCACTAATTAAGTGCATGAGTTAAGGATGAGTAAGGTTGAATTTGGAGGAAGTGTATATGTATTTAAGTGTGTGGGGG
>CABFVX010003270.1:74360-85179 GCA_902151425.1 Timema shepardi
ATATATATATAAAAAGAGTTCCTTCCTGTCGGTTAGTTCCAACTGTAGTTGGGGAATGTAACGGAGCTGGTTGAAATACGAGACCAGGTGTTTTACGAGCCTGCCTCTTTCTCATTGTAACATTGTAACGTCTTCATGTTAAATTATTACAAGTTCTATACAGAGGAGCGAGAAACTTCTGTCTTCGGCTATGGGTGGGTTTTCTTCAGATTCATCATTAGGTACTACAATGTCTGAACAGCAAGGAAGTAGCAGGAGAGGAGGGGGGCAAAAGAGCTCCTTACTCCCCCCTCTCCGCCACTGTAATTTGAAGCCTTTTTTTTTTATCCCAGACGGGTCCATACATGGTTATAAAATCAGTAGCATTTTTTTTTAACGGAATCCTCCTCAGAAAAATCATCTATCCACGCCCATTTTTTTAATCACCTCGTCTTACTAACCGTTCCAGTTATATACGCTTATGTACTAACTACGCTAATTGTTGTAGGGATTAGGAAGGCTATATTTATAGGAAGTGTATCCCATTTGCGTGAGGGGAGGGTGGAAAACAAATTTGTAAAAACCACTCTCAGTACATCCGACCGAGATAAGATCCTCGATCTCCCCGTCATCGGCAGTCTAGTCTACTGCGAGAGTAGTGCGTTAGAACACGTGGTCATGGAAGTGAGGTTGACATATTCATTTGTAAAGTCATGTGATCTGCAGCTGTTATTTTTGATATATATAATATAATATAATATATATAATAGCACTAATAATATAATAAAATGTTATCTCAGATGACTGCAAAAATTATATTTGGTTTTCTAAAAGGTGTTTAAAATGTCAATTTGTATAAAATAAAGGTACAGCTAAGTCCCAATAATCAACGCTCGTTCAACTCTTATTATATTTATTTATTTTATTCGATTATCATGTTAGACACACCGAGGTTTCAAGAGCTCCCATTTTCACGAACTGTTACATAAAATATATTATGTTATCAAAACACATTTAAAATTCACAGTAGCAATTTTGAATTTATAATATATATATCCGAAATAAATTGAAATACATTAAATTTTGCGATTTTTTTCTTCAATTTTATTTGAGATATTTAACATACACTTTATAAACAGACTGATTATATTAGCACACGATAATTTCTATGAGCTAGAGTGAAAAGGATTACCAATTTTTCCAGGAAAGGTATTTTCACATATCTTCTAGGGTTCTATACATCCTACAATCTACATGAGACCGACGGATTTAATTCCCCTCCGAAGGAAGTTGCGCGACTGATTTTTACAGCTCAAGAAAAAATCTTTCCACCCCAGGTTGGGTTTGAACTCCCGAACATCAGGTCCTGAGGCGAGAACCTTACCTCAATATCCGAGTTAGACTTCGCGAAATTGTTTATTTGACCTTTCAAATGTGAATTAGAGTAATTTTTGTTGATCTAAACGTGAAATACCAATGCTAGCATTTCATTGGTCAAATAGTCGTATCTAAGTCTGGGAAATGTATTTCTTTCAACCAAAGAACATTGGTGAAAGATGTGTTCGAACCGGTTCCTAAAACTGCCATATTGTGACCAAATTTTAATATTTAAGCCTAAAGATATAGAAGAAGAAAAACAAACGATGTTTAAGTTAACTAAAGGATATATTTTCAAACTCCTTTCTTTGGTTTGTTTTGTATATTGGCGCATCCGAAGGGGTAGGGGGAAATAGGGAAGTCCCCTCTCCCTCAACACTTCAAATTAGTTTTCAAAAATTTGTCAGCAAAGGCCCACTCCAAATAGCTTTTACAGGCATCCAATTTTCAAAAATTTGCCATATCGGCAACATACCAAATGGCTTATAGGGGATGTAATTTTCAAAAATTCTTTAGGCAAGGGTAATTTCAAACAGCTTTCAAAGTATCAATTTTTTTAAACTTCCGGATAAGAACCACTCCGAAAAACTTGTAGAATCGTCTGAATCTTCAAAGGAAAGACCCCCTCCGAATATCCTCTAAGTGGATCAACTATTCTTGTAACATTTTCCTTGAAAGGATCCTTGGATTCCCCTTTGGGTTTATTTTTCTAACTGCCCCCATCCCCCTACCCAAATATGGTTCCGCCATCACTGATTCTTCTCGTCGATTAAAACCCTAAAATGTTCCTGGTTTGTGGGGAAAATATTATGATAAGCCTTTCATCGTACATGATTTTTAGTCCCAAAAGTTACAAATTGGAAAAAAGTATTGGAAAAATAGCTTTCATACATTGTATCTAACTAAGGTAACTTACATTATTGAAATCGCTGCCCTTAATTGGTATAAAAAGAATTGAAATAGCATAATTAAAGAGGAATTTAACAGTCGTAAATTATCTCCGCCTAAAGTGGTTATGGATCTGTGTTCCCTAACACCCCCCTTCTCCTCCAAAAAATTAGTTCTGGACACAACCTTGATTGTTTGCCTCCCCTCCCTCCCCCAAAGAAAATTTCTGGGTTCGCCACTGGTTTGGAATGTACATAATTTATCAATCATGTTTATTTTGTTATTATTTTGCACCATAACACTTAAAATAAACGTTGATTTGCTGCCAAATTCAATCGAAAATAAGTATCTCATTTGCCTACTTTATATGCCGAAATACAAAATTTTACTCAACGGTATTCATATTATTTACCAAAAATCAGCCTTTGTATAACTGGGAGACCACAAGCCTTGCATCCCCCCTCCCTTCCCCCTCACCTCTCCCCCCCAATGGTAGTCAGCTAGAGCGCAAGTCTAGTAAGGCGCGAAGCACCAAAATAAACAACTTCATAACCAAACACCTGACGTAACTTGTTAGACTAGTTTATCTAAACGAACTTGTGACGTTTGCCTCAAATTAACTCGCTGCAGTCTTGTCCAATAAGCACAATAATTATTGGAAAGCGGCTCAAGGTCTCCTAAGCTGCGATTATTAGGTTCAGGAGCCGTGTTGACTTTTTCTATTTGGCCCGTCCCGGTGACTCGGTGGTGAGGAATCCTTGTTCGATTCCTTGTGTTGGCTACAAAGATGTGTACACGGTAGTTCTGAAGTTCCTAGACCACTAAAATAATCCTCAAATAGCTCAGATTGTTATGTTGTGGACCATTTTTATTTTTTCATAAAGAGAAAGTACTGTAATCTTGAAGATTTTCTACCTCACAATTATGACGGATCTTGGCGTTTTACGTCTCTCCAAGCTCAAAAAGTGCCCCTTACAATCCCCCTTTGGCCCCACGACTGTCTCTACCCACGTTTATGTCACTGGGGCTACAGTCAAAATGATTATATTGATTTCGTTCAAACTTGATACAGTTTACTGATTTTCAAAGATTCAAAATCTTTAAAAATATGCTTGGCAGTTTTATTCACTTTTGGCATCTGAGGAGTGTTTTTGCATGATAAATAGCACTTCAATAATTGTGTTATTTTTGAAGGGTAGTTTACTAAAAACTAATTTTATGATAATTTGACAATTTTTTCAAAATTATTATAAACTTTTGTTAGAAATAGGTTTCTGAGGAATGTGTTTTGCAAAGTAAATAATTTTTTATTATTCATATAATAATAGTTTATTGATTAATATTATTTGTAATTTGAAGTTTTTCGAAACACGCCTTTAAAATGTGTTCAAAATGTATGAATGGGAAATAGTTTATATTATAAATAACATTTTATGCTGTTTTTGGCGGTAGTTAACTAATTGATATAAAAAGTTGGGATTTATAAAAACAAGCTCCAAAAATGTTGCTCCAATGTATATCTGAAAAACCCGCCTCGGTGGCGTAGTTGGCTAACGCGTTAGTCGTGTTGAGCTCGACTGCTCAGGACGGGGAGATCGAGGTTCGAATCTCGGTCAGGTGAACTGGGGGCGGCTTTTCCTAAATGGTTTTCCACTCTACCTCCACGCAAATGCGAGTTCACTTTCTCTAATTCAACCTTCACAATTCCTAATCTATTATCGTAATTAGTACTTAAAGCGTATAATCCGAAAGGGTAATAAGACGTGGTGCTAAATAATAATAATAATAATATATCTGAAAATTATCTTATATCATTTAAAATTGCTTCCATTCTTCTACTCTCATTAACACACTTTATTATCTTCTCCTTCCATCTCTTTCTTGGCCTCCCTTGCTTTGACTGTCTAAAGGTCTTTTCTCCTACCAAAACCCTACTATATAGTAGAATCCTGGCAGGAAAAAAGGCCTTTCAGACCACCCTTTCCACCAAAAACCTGGTTTCACTTAGAAATACAACATTGGGATTTCAAGTCTTCATATTATAGTCAATGAGCTGTGTTTTGTAAACCCCATCTTCTTCGCCCCACATGTTGACACAAACTATAAACTGATTCCTCAGTGTAGACACAGTGCTGCATCTAGTTTTGACTATAGAAAATGGTGACCTGGCGGTCTAGGGGTAAGGTGTCGGACTTCTGTGCTGGAGGTCCGGGGTTCATTCCTCGGTCCCGGCACAGATTTATCCGATTACCAAACCCTTCCTTCACCTCTGACAAGACGTGTATTAATCACAACTTGTGAATGTGTGGAATGCCAGTCCTCCACCGTGGTTCGGATCCCACGTTAAACTGTAGGTCCTTCATTTCATCTCACAATCACCCTTGCATTGCAAATTAGCGCGAGTATAACCCGAATGGGTAGTAAGACGCGGTGATATTAATAATATATTATCATTATTATTAGCACCGCATCTTACTACCCGTTCGGGTTATACGCACTTACGCTAATGTGCAATGGTAGGGTGATTGAGAGATGAAATGGAGGACATACAGTTTAACGTGGAATCCGAACCACGGTGGAGACCTGGCATTCCTCACATTCACAAGATGTCTTGTACAAGATGTCTTGTCAGAGGTGAAGGAAGGGTTTGGTAATCAGATAAATCTGTGTTGGGACCGAGGATTGAACCCCGGCCGCCAGCATAGAAGTCCGACACCTTACCCCTAGACCACCAGGTCATCAATAATAATATAGTTATAGAAAACAAACATCAACATGGTGCAGCAACGTTCTTCCAGAGCAGACAGTTTGTTGACTGAAGTTGATTTAGTAATCTTGGAGTGCTAACTATCTTACAGCATTGAGCAACATAGAAATTGTTCTAAACTGTTAAGTAAATACACCGCCTTAGAGGGGATGGATTAGGACGCGTGACGCGTTTTTATGGCAAAACATTTTCTTGGCTAAAATAAATCAAACATTTCTCCAGTACAAACAAAGTTTAATTTTCTTCACATGGCGATGTTAAAATTTGTTGAATATCTTTTATAAGAATAGTGGCATTAAATGAAGAGAAAAAGTTGTTATTAAATTCCAGGAAATCCTGGACGCATATTCAAGAAATTTTGATCTCACCATGTGAAGAAAATTAAATTCTATGTTTGTACTGGAGCGATATTTTATTTATTTTTGCCAAAAAAAACCTGTAGAAACAATGGATTTTTCTCGCTAGTAAAAGGCAAAAGAAAAGATCAAGATATGACAGAAATGTGTGCAGTGCATTCGTATTTGAATGACTACACGAAATTTTCCGCGGTAACGATGGGGGACAAAGCGACAAAGTTTCTTGTTAATAACTACAGTATGTCCCTGTTACGACAGAAGGAAGATTTGTGAACAATGCTTAGCTGCGAAGCCATTCTAAAATGGTCGATACGGCCTTTTCAATGCAGGTTTTATCCAAACATTATTTAATATTTTAACAATGTTTTTAATTAGGAGCATATATCAACTCTCTATTTCCATTAATGTTTAATAAGAACTGGTCCAAGTGCAACAATGTTCGTGTAAATTTACGATTTCAAGCCGACTGTATCACAGAGTTTATGGGTATGTGATGCACGCTCTTAAGGATTCCTTCTCCCAATAAACTGGCTTGCCGATTACAGGGAGAGATGGGGTTTCGAATCTCAGTATAATTAGGGTGATCTTTCCTAAATGTTTTCCCACTCTCCCTCCACGCAAATGTGGGTACACTTACCTTAATAATCCCTTGAATCATTAGCGTAATTAGTACATAAGCGTGTAACCTCAACAGGTAGTAGGTCGAAGACGCGGTGTTAAAGAATAAAATCCCTTCACTTCTATTTGCTTGTTTAATGAGTTTGCCAAAGAGCAAGCAACTGGATAGTTTATAACAAGACCTTTCTTGCAAAACACATTGTTGAGAGCAACAGAGTGCAATAATTGACATTCGTTTGTTTTTCTTACGTGCTTACATGACGTCACGTTGCTATTCTTTATTCAAACTAGTAGCGTGATGCAAATATTGTTTTACACGTCTATGAACAACAACCTCTAAGTTGTGTAAAGGCCTTAATCAATAGTGTAATATTAATGTTCGTATAAGCTTTGATTCTTAGCTTAAATATTTTTAAAAAAGTTCTATAAACACCTTGTTAACTTCTTTAATTCAACCCCATGACATATTTGAGGGTTTTTCTTTTATGTATATTTATAATATAGGGCTACCGAAAACCAAAATTAAAACGCATTACAACTGTACATACATAATTTTGTGTACGTAAAATTATAGTGTTCAAACTTGTTTAAAACACACAAATTGATTAGAATTATTTTAAAAGTGAGGTCTAAAGCCGAGTGACTACAGACTACGAAGATAGATACACGAAGATTTACGATTGTGTGATTTCACCAACTTTAAATACCTCAACCGGCTGTTAGCTTTTTAAATGTTTCGTTTGTATCGCAATAGTTTATAGGTGATGGACATTGTATAAATTTGGTAAGGGATCGGTACCCCTTAGACCCAAGCGTTTTGGCAAACACAGCACGGACTATACTTACATCTGACAGGGTTTTACAGACGTGACACGAACTATACTTACATCTGACAGGGTTATACAGACGTGACACGAACTATATTTACATCTGACAGGGTTTTACAGACGTGACACGAACTATACTTACATATGACAGGATTTTACAGACGTGACACGAACTATACTTACATCTGGCAGGATTTTACAGATGTGACACGAACTATACTTACATCTGGCAGGGTCTTACGGACGTGACACGAACTATACTTACATCTGGCAGGATTTTACAGATGCAAAACGGACTATCCTTAAATCTGGCAGGGTTTTAGAGACATGGCACAAATTAGTCTTGCACTAATAGGTTTTTAATGAGATATTTTATCATTAAACAAATGACTATTAAGATTATGTTTAAAATGTTCAACAGCTAAAAACTCAAATAAATGTGCTTTTTTAAAAAAATACTGAAGTTGACCATGGATTTTAAAATATTCATTTTTACTACCCAATTGTTTTCTTCTCGTTTCTTTTTGATCATCCCCCAAATTCCCGCGGCACACCGGTTGAAAAACGCTGCTTTACTGTGGATTCACACGTTCGCCGGAAAATTAGCGCAGAACAGAAACGTAATCACGTGACGAGACCTAAGCCAATCACAAGATTTCCCGCCTAATCGGCGCGAACCGTTTCGCTAGAGTTCATCTTCATCATCTATATTACATCCACTCTGCCTGAGATCTTCTGCAGGGAAAACCAATCAAAGCTCAGAACCAATCGTATCAAATCAATGCGCATGCGCTGTAGAGTTAGAAGGTAGCAGACAGCTTCGTTGGTCATTGCGAGGAGATTTGAAATAGCTCGTTAATGGAAAGCGTGTGTATCGATGTATTGGATTGTGCCACGACGCAGCGTTATGATTTGAAAACATACATTGGGAGAGTGATCTAAAATATATGTTTATCTACTATAAAATAAAAAATATGTTGATAATCAGTTGTTTAAAGTCTGAGTTGCATTGCATCATGATTCACGAGTCAACATAGAGCATGTATGTGCATCACTCATGCAGATTATGCCCTCTATGTTCGGTAAACGTGTAAATCAAGCTATAGGAAGACACGCGACTAATGGGTGCTGTGTTCGCAGGGGGGACCGCGCGAGCACCATGACCTATGGGCTCTCGTGCCGGGCAGTGAAGAGACCTGTCCTGGGTCTGGTGGCCCTCTCCACCCTCTCCGTGTGGCTGCTCTTGTATCAAGGAACGACCGAGGAGGCGGAGGGGGGGCTCTACTACGAGGGGGGAGAGGCTGAGGACTGGCCGGGGGTCAACTGGGGGAACGTGACGTTCACCAACGTGTCGTTGCTCACCAGCGGCAACTGGAGGAGACTGTCTCAGGAGCAGGTGTGTGTGTGTGTGTGTGTGTGTGTGTGTGTGATGTTTGGTCAAGGGAGAGGGCCGGCTAGTCCTATCACCCCTCACATTATTTAATATTACCTTCTTTCTACCACTCCTTCTTCCCCCTTCTAGTCCTCACACCCCGTTTCCTACTTCTCTGCCTCACCTTCTCCTCATCTACCTTATCTCCTACTCCACTTTCTCTTCATCTGTACCTCTCGCGATTTTATAATATCTTCCTCTATCTCATACTCTCATCCCGTATATTCCTTTATCTCATACTCTCATCCCGTATATTCCTTTATCTCATATTCTCATCCCGTATATTCCTTTATCTCATACTCTCATCCCGTATATTCCTTTATCTCATACTCTCATCCCGTATATTCCTTTATCTCAATACTCTCATCCCGTATATTCCTTTAGCTCATACTCTCATCCTGAATCTTCCTTTATCTACTCTGGTCGTATCCTATCTCCCTCTATCTCCTGAATATTCCTTTATATTCTCCTATCATCTCGTATCTTCCTCTTCCTATAATCTCGTTTTTTCCTCATCCTATCATCTCGTATCTTCCTCTATTTCATCCTCTCATTCCGTATCTTCCTCTATTTCATCCTCTCATCCTGAATCTTCCTTTATCTCCTCCAGTCATATCCTGTCATCTCGTATCTTCCTCTATCTCCTCCTACTATCTCGTATCTTCCTCTATCTCCTCCTGTCATCTCGTATCTTCCTCTATCTCCTCCTGTCATCTCGTATCTTCCTCTATCTCCTCCATTCATCTCCTATATTCATCTATCTCCTCTTCTCATTCTGAGTCTTCATTTATCTGCTCCTCTTATCCCAAATATTCATATATATCTTCAATTATATCTTACTCTTATCCCACCTGTACTTCATCCCTTACATCCGCCTCATTTATCTACTCCTTTCCCAACCTTCTCTTAATGTATTCACACCTATCCCACTCCTCTTCTTTTTCCGAAACTCATCTGATCAAAGAGAGTACAGCTTGTCATATCATGACAGCTTGACGCGCAATATAGTGCCTACATGAGAGTGGAAATAGTCTTGGTTCGAGCGTCGCCACTATTCTCACAATGGGACGGTAGCGCTAACAGTGTTTTATATATGATCTCACACGTGTTCCCACTGTTCCAGATCAGCAACTTGTCGGTCCTGGGACGTCGTATGTTCCTGGGGGAAGATGTGGGAGAAGAAGACAAGACCAGAAACTTTACCATCCTGGTCTGGAAACACGGTCCTCACCTGGAGCGGCGGTTCCTCAGGAGGTTTTCCAACAAATTGTAGGGGCTGGCATCCACTTTTACCTTACATTTTTAACTCTTGTGTATTAACAAAAATAATACGGTGGAAAATAGTTGATTTTCAAGGACGTGAATTGTCTCAATTTTGAGGTCAGCATAGATCAAGACTTACTCAAACTCCACACTTCCTCAAAAAGTTATGTTGAACTAGGTAACAACAGTAGACTAGACTGCCAATGACGGGGAGATCAAGGTTCGAATCTCGGTCGGGTGTACCGAGAGTGATTTTTTCCAAAATGGTTTTCCACAACGGGTACATTTCCTATAAATATGACTTCCCTAATTCTTAAAACCATTAGTGTAATTAGTACATAAGAGATTAACCCAAACAGGTAGTAAGACGTGGTGTTAAAAAAAAAATACCCAGAACATTCTAAGACCCGCCTCGGTGGCGTAGTTGGCTAACGCGCTTGTCGTGTTGAGCTCGACTGCTGAGGACGGGGAGATTGAGGTTCGAATCTCGGTCGGGTGAACTGGGGGTGGTTTTTCCTAAATGGTTTTCCACTCTCCCTCCGCGCAAATGCGGGTTCACTTCCTCTAATTCAACCTTCCCAATTCCTAATCCACTAGCGTAATTAGTACTTAAAGCGTATAACCCGAACGGGTAGTAAGACACGGTGCTAACATTATAAGATATTTGAGAATTGTTTAATTGGTTACAAAGCTTCAAAACTATAGTTAATAAATACTGCGTGTAAGTATATTTCTTTTGAAGTTCAACACCTTAGCTCAATTGAAAGAATGTTGTTCTACTGGGCTAAAGGTTCCAGGTTCGATTTCCAGTACGATGAGATAAGATATTATAACTGATTAAATCTGAGTTTATCTTTCAAATTGAGGAGCTGGTGTCTTGTGTCTGTTATATATTTACGTTAGTTTGTAGGTTGTGTGTTGATATAATCAGTTGGTTCAGAAAATGCATGTTTAATAAGTCGTAAAATAATAATAAAAAAAAATTAAATCAAGTGGGGCTATTGACGGGAAGCCAAAAAAATGGTTAAACTTGGGGAAAACAAAACCTTGAGTTGTGTTTAGTAAGAAAGTATTTAATCCATGTATTCAACACTAATATTATAAAGAGGAAAGATTTGATTTTTTGTTTGTAATGGATAAACTCAAAAACTACTGGACCGATTTTAAAAATTCTTTCACCAATATAAAGCTAAATTATCAGCGAGTAACATAGGCTATATTTTATTTTGAAAATATAATTCATTCCTCATAAAAATGTCGATAGTCACTCATACTTTATGGTAGAGTCTATGATGATTCTTCAATGTGTGTG
>CABFVX010003271.1:0-10711 GCA_902151425.1 Timema shepardi
AAGGGTTTGGTAATCAGATAAATCTGTGCCGGGACCAAGGATTGAACCCCGGCCGCCAGCATAGAAGTCTGACACCTTACCCCTAGGCCACCAGGTCACCTCCTATTAATAAAATGGCCACATATTTAGAGATTTTTGATGCAAAAAAAAATTGCTTTAGAGATCTCGTTTAATGAATATCTTGCTCTGAAGAGATGTAATAGATAAATTCATTTCAATATTTAGCTTTCTTAACACTATTTTGGAATAACTCAGATACAATACAATCAGCATAGATGTACAATGTATCGCTGAGTGGGACGATGTATGATATGATAAACCCGAGACGGATACGGAGCATGCATCTTGCCGAGTTGCATTAGTAACAGTATTTTAAGCAAAGTTTATCAATACAAAGAATCTAGAACATGAAATGTAGATTTCAGCGTTCCAATTCTTAGTTGACCATATTATTTAATAGTTGATGAGTAGGGATTTTAATTTCTTACTTGCAGTAATCTAAAACAAGAAATTTGAGAAGGCCCATAAAACACTGTATCGCAACTTTTATAGATCAGGATCACACACACATATGATATATTTTTTAACAGCCGATACAGCATAATATGATGCATCGGCACATCCAAAATCATAATATTGGTTCATCAATGTAAACATTAAACCCCACTATATATTTATATATCACCAAGCACTAGCCATTACCCCAAAATCATTGGGCGGTGATGTAAACACATTATGAGGGCAATGGCTGGGCTTGGGCCAAACAACGATTTATTTTATATGAAGAGCTTAGAACTGGGTGACTACAAAACTTATCATCTGACTTTTACAAACATAAAAAAAAAATCATGACTGGCTTTTTCAAGTTTTTCTTGGTGATACCCGCCTCGGTGGCGTAGTTGGCTAATGTGCTAGTCGTGCTGAGCTATACTGAGGAGGACAAGGAGATCGAGGTTCGAATCTCGCCCTGGGTGAACTGAGGGGTGGGTTTTCCTAAATGGTTTCCCACTCTTCCTCCACCCAAATGCGGGTTCACTTCCTCTCAATTCAACTTTCCCAATTCCTTATCTATTAGTGTAATTAGTACTTAAAGCGTGACAGTAAGGCCAAGCAAGCCCAGGTATCTCAACAGTAAGGCCAAGCAAGCCTAGGTATCTCGACAGTAAGGCCAAGCAAGCCCAGGTATCTCGACAGTAAGGCCAAGCAAGCCCAGGATATCTCGACAGTAAGGCCAAGCAAGCACAGGTATCTCGACAGTAAGGCCAAGCAAGCCCAGGTATCTCGACAGTAAGGCTAAGCAAGCCCAGGTATCTCGACAGTAAGACCAATCAAGCTCAAGTATCTCGACAGTAAGGCCAAGCAAGCACAAGTATCTCGACAGTAAGGCCAAGCAAGCACAGGTATATCGACAGTAAGGCCAAACAAGCCCAGGTATCGCGACAGTAAGGCCAAGCAAGCCCAGGTATCTCGACAGTAAGGCCAAGCAAGCCTAGGTATCTCGACAGTAAGGCCAAGCAAGCCCAGGTATCTCGACAGTAAGGCCAAGCAAGCCCAGGATATCTCGACAGTAAGGCCAGGCAAGCCCAGGTATCTTGACAGTAAGGCCAAGCAAGCCCAGGTATCGCGACAGTAAGGCCAAGCAAGCCCAGGTATCTCGACAGTAAGGCCAGGCAAGCCTAGCTATCTCGACAGTAAGGCCAAGCAAGCCTAGCTATCTCGACAGTAAGGCCAAGCAAGCCTAGGTATCTCGGCGGTAAGGCCAAGCAAGCCTAGGTATCTCGGCGGTAAGGCCAAGCAAGCCTAGGTATCTCGACAGTAAGGCCAAGCAAGCCTAGGTATCTCGACAGTAAGGCCAAGCAAGCCTAGAGTATTTTAGTAAAGAGAACTCACTTGAAGCCCTTGTCATCATCCTGTCCCAGGCCGTTCTGCTGACAGCCGTTGCTCTGCCCCTGATCTTCCTTCTTTACGCCAGACTCAAAGGGGCTGGGGGCTCTCTCCTTCCCCTCCTTGTCACACTCCCCAGAGTTCTGCCAGGGAAGAAAGAAACATACATCATTCGAAATACAGGACCTTTAACTGACAGATAATTCGGCCCCTTCATGTGTTCATACATAAAGTCGTGTGATATGGAGCTGTCATTATTTGGATAGGTATCTACTAACTAGAGACAGGTCATTACAGGGTGATTCAAAACATGGTCTCAACTAACTAGACAGGCCATTACAGGGTGATTCAAAACACGGTCTCTACTAACTAGAGACAGGACATTACAAGGCGATTCAAAACATGCTCTCAACTAACTAGAGACAGGTCATTACAGGGTGATTCAAAACACGGTCTCAACTAACTAGACAGGCCATTACAGGGTGATTCAAAACATGGTCTCAACTAACTAGACAGGCCATTACAGGGTGATTCAAAACACGGTCTCTACTAACTAGACAGGCCATTACAGGGTGATTCAAAACATGGTCTCTACTAACTAGACAGGCCATTACAGGATGATTCAAAATATGGTCTCTACTAACTAGACAGGCCATTACAGGATGATTCAAAATATAGTCTTTACTAACTAGACAGGCCATTACAGGATGATTCAAAATATAGTCTTTACTAACTAGACAGGCCATTACAGGGCGATTAAAAACACATCTCAACTAACTAGAGACAGGCCATTACAGGGTGATTCAAAACACGATCTCTACTAACTAGAGACCGGCAATTACAGGGTGATTCAAAACATGGTCTCAAATAACTAGACAGGCCACTACAGGGTGATTCAAAAAACGGTCTCTACTAACTGGAGGCCGGCAATTACAGGGTGATTCAAAACATGGTCTCAACTAACTAGAGACAGGCCATTACAGGGTGATTCAAAACATGCTCTCAACTAACTAGAGACAGGTCATTACAGGGTGATTCAAAACACGGTCTCTACTAACTAGAGACAGGACATTACAAGGCGATTCAAAACATGGTATCTACTAACTAGAGACAGGCCATTACAGGGTGATTCAAAACACGGTCTCTACTAACTAGAGACAGGACATTACAAGGCGATTCAAAACACGGTCTCTACTAACTAGAGACAGGACATTACAGGGTGATTCAAAACATGCTCAACTAACTAGAGACAGGTCATTACAGGGTGATTCAAAACACGGTCTCTACTAACTAGACACAGGCCATTACAGGGAGATTCAAAACATGGTATCTACTAACTAGACACAGGCCATTACAGGGTGATTCAAAACACGGTCTCTACTAACTAGAGACAGGACATTACAAGGCGATTCAAAACATGCTCTCAACTAACTAGAGACAGGTCATTACAGGGTGATTCAAAACACGGTCTCTACTAACTAGACACAGGCCATTACAAGGCGATTCAAAACATGGTATCTACTAACTAGACACAGGCCATTACAGGGCGATTCAAAACACGGTGTCTACTAGCTAAACAGGCCATTACAGGGCGATTCAAAACACGGTCTCTACTAGGTGGAGTGGAGTGTACCAACCATGATGAGCCCTCTGAGGCGTGGCTCGAGGTCCTTGCCGGTGGGCGAAGACTCCAGAACATACTCCACCATCTTGACACCGAGTCCACCAGTTTCCGAGGAGCGCGGGGAGAGAATGCTGGCTGCGTCACTTCCGGGGAAACTGCCCGAGCGGCGTGGAACCATTGTGATGGGCTGAGACACTGCGTGGTCTAAACAACAATAACAGACAGTGACAGCATGTGGTCTAAACAACAATAACAGACAGGGTGACAGCATGTGGTCTAAACAACAACAGACAAGATGACAGAATGTGATATAAACAACAATAACAGACAGGGTGACAGCATGTGGTCTACACAACAATAACAGACAGGGTGACAGCATGTGGTCTAAACAACAATAACAGACAGGGTGACAGCATGTGGTATAAACAACAATAACAGACAGGGTGACAACACGTGGTCTAAACAACGAACAGGGTGACAACAACACGGTCCAAGCCACATGAACCTGTGACTGTGTTGAGGTATCACAAGCCACTAACAAACTTGCTATCTATATCTATATTGTGTATTCATTCCCTCTACTCTGGGGAGAGCCAGCTGTAGATGGTAGCGAGGAAACCAGCCATCATGAGTGCACTCACTAGGATTCAAACAAACCCCGATACTCCAGTCTAACGCAAGAGATCACATGCATCTATTTAGTGCCTCAACACAACTTATATCAAGATGTTTGTCAATGACGGGAGTATGGTCAGAGTTCGAATCTCAGCCAGGCTTTTCCTTAATGATTTCTTACTCCCGCTTCTACGCAATTGCACATAAAGTTCCTTTAAATTGTATCTTCTCTGTCCCTTCTCCACTGGTATCAAATTGAGAGCCCAGACGTGTAATAAATATAATGAAAAAAAAAAAATTCTAAATTTTCCATATTTACTAAAATTGTAGACCTACTTTTTTTTAATTCTCAAGGAAAATAAGATTAGGCCACTCAAATTATGGCACTAGCTAACATTTCTCTGATACAAACTAGTTTTAATTTCAGTGAGCTGACCAGGCGGTCTAGGGGTGAGATGTCAGACTTCTGTACTGGAGGTCCGTGGTTCAATTCTCAGTCCCGGCACAGATTTATCTGATTGCCCAAACCCTTCCTTCACCTCTGACAAGAAGTGTATTAATCACAACTTGTGACATGTGGAATGCCAGGCCTCCACCGTAGTTCGTTAAACTGTAGGTCCTCCATTTCATCTCAAAATCACCCTACCATTTCATATTAGCGTGAGTGTGTATAACCCGAACGGGTAGTAAGACGCGGTGCTAATAATAATAATAATAATTATTATTATATTTTAAGTGCCAATCAATGCAAAACTTCAAAATACTTGTCATCAAGATACAGAAAAATTAAGGCTAAGACGTTTATTTATGGCCTATGCCAAACAAAACAAAAATATAATTTAGTTTGTTTAAACATTGTTTATTTTTACAAATATTCGCTTATGGTCATACAAAAAGGTCCGGTATAGAGGTTGGTTCACCATTTCTAACATTGTTCTTTGATGAAACTATGTTTCCTTGAATGACTGGTTATTGGAATGTCATTACGGTTAATGAATGTTTCCATTTACACTAGAGGGGTAGAATATTTGATGACATGCAGGCTAGCCGGATTAGCTTGGAGGGAGAGCGGGAAAATAAACTCAACCTCCGTGTCTGTGGCAATCTCGCCGGCCAGCCAGTAACCCGTGTTTGTCGTCGCCATGGAGACCCGGAGCGGGACCGTTACCATAGCAGCCCGCCCCAGCCGCGCCGGTACGACGCCTACTCTCGCGGGAGGGTGCACGGAATCACTTTATGTCTAATAATTACGTCCAAAGGCAGACGCAGCCTCCCTGCGATTTTACATGTTGAGGTAAGGCCGGGCCAAGCAAAACAGCAGGTGGAGGGAACGTCTCTCATTGATATCAGGTGGAGGCAACGTCTCTCATTGATACTATCAGGTGGAGGCAACGTCTCTCATTGATACTATCAGGTGGAGGGAACGTCTCATTGATACTATCAGGTGTAGGGCACGTCTCTCATTGATATCAGGTGGAGGGAACAACTCTCACTGATACTATCAGGTGGAGGGAACGTCTCTCATTGATATCAGGTGGAGGGAACAACTCTCACTGATACTATCAGGTGGAGGGAACGTCTCTCATTGATACTATCAGGTGGAGGGAACGTCTCTCATTGATACTATCAGGTGGAGGGAACGTCTCATTGTTATAATCAGGTGGAGGGAACGTCTCATTGTTATAATCAGGTGGAGGGAACGTCTCATTGTTATAATCAGGTGGAGGGAACGTCTCTCAATGATACTATCAGGTGGAGGGAACGTCTCTCAATGATACTATCAGGTGGACCAGTATTCTCCTCCAGCTGTTAATTTATCCCTGTGAAAGGGTAAACCCACATTTCACCAACAATATATATTCCGGCCATGACGGGAATCGAACCCAGGACCCTTAGCTCAGTAGACAAGACAGCTGCTATATATACATATCAAAGAGGCTTACAACATTTTTAAAGAAATTACTATATTTAACCCACCTTATTTTAAACTCGATTGGGGAACTCCCCTCAAAATGAAGGCAGTGCAACAAGCAAGGGGATTCCAAGTTCAAACCTTCAGGGGTTTTCCCCTTTACATAAAATAGCAGTACAGCAAGTAAGAGCTGCCCAGCTTAGTAACAGTTTGGTTTTCTTAAGTAAGATGTTGTTATGTAGAGTTGTTTAGTGATGTTTTAAGTTTTTCAATCTCAACATGCCTAAGCACAAGGATCGAATTTAGCGGAGTTTTGATTTTTCTAATAGGTTCAATGATGGTGAGAGATGGGCTACTCGCAAGTGTAGAAAGGAAATGCAAGGAATACCTAAGAGGCTTTTAGAGCATAACAAGAAGTGTACAGTTGCCTTTTCTGATGGCGAGGATGACATTGGAGGAGAGGGTAATTCCCAAAGCCATCTACAAATGGGACAGCTAGTACTAAAAAAACCAAATGAATCAGGTATGAGGCCTTTCTTTGTTTTGTATTTTGTTGAAACTTGTATGTCTCTTTGTTAGAGAAAGCCCAAATGAAAAATTGTGCATTAAAGTAATCCTCCTTTATTTTAAAACTGAATCATCTAATGTCCCTGTAAATCAAAATGTACATCTCTCAATCGGTATGAAAGTTTCTATGTATTCGGATGTAGCTGTAATGTTCAAGACATATACTAATCAGCCGACAAACTGGTAGATATTTGTATTCTACAAACACGTCATTTAGTCATGCTTCTCACAGAGAATTTGGGAAAATGTGTAAGTTCATGAGAGCAGGTTTGAACCACCATCATCATACACCTGCTTGGAAATAACATCAGGGTGTCCAGACAAAACTATATTTTAAAATTCCCTGATGTTTCCGGTTTTACAGTCACTATATTATATTATTATTATTAGCACCGCGTCTTACTACCCGTTCGGGTTATACGCACTTACGCTAATGTGTAATGGTAGGGTGATTGTGAGATGAAATGGAGGACCTACAGTTTAACGTGGGATCCGAACCACGGTGGAGACCTGGCATTCCCCACATTCACAAGATGTCTTGTCAGAGGTGAAGGAAGGGTTTGGTAATCAGATAAATCTATGCCGGGACCGAGGATTGAACCCCGGCCGCCAGCACAGGGTTTATTCTCTACACGTGGTGATACGACTGTCCCAACGTGTTATATGTTATCAACATGCTGGAAGACATAGAAGAGAAATAATGGAATTCAGGGTAATAGTTCTAAATATATAATTATACCTTTAGAGTTTAGAGAACGGTTCCAACTGACCTGCCGTGCTCCAAGTGGGGTCCCTCCACATCTGGTGGTCCGTCAGGTTCAAGATGCCCTTGCTGTCGTCCTTCTGTTCCTCCATCCCCCACAGTTTCTTGGCAGAGGGCGCGATCTGAGACACAAGCAATCAAACCTCGTTAGAAAGTAGTTCACCAAATAAAACATAGCTTGGTTCTCCTGAGCAGCAGTGAGCAGCAGTGAGCAGCAATGAGCAGCAGTGAGCAGAGACTAGTGCAAGGCGGAGTTCAACATTAGCCTCTCAGTCCGACCAAATGCTGCCTTTACTTAAAACATAATTCAAATTGGTGTAGGTTTATATTTAACATACATGTATATAAATGGTCAATCGATGACAAAAAAGAGGTACTTTATGATCAATTTTTTTTGTCATCTAAGTCTGGGCTCCATTATTAAACTTTGATTGAGTTGAATAAATCATTTTCATCGTAAAGGAGTTTCCTAGTCTTCCAAGGAAGTGCTAGAATTAGACCGCCTCTTTGTGGTCGGAGCTACTACTTACTAATTGAGGTGGGGGAAGGAAGCTTGGCCTAGTGATAAACATATATTAATCTCAAAACTATCAACATGAAACAAATTGTTTTAAAGCGATCCATAACAAAACTAATATAGACTTGTTAAGATTCTAACAAACTTTAAACAAAAAATGTTCAAGTTTTGAAATAAGTGGAAAAAAAAACTGCTAAAAAAAAAAAGAGGCTTTACAAAATGACCCCAGGAATAATTATTGATTACATAAATAAAATATCAGTTTTTAAAAGTTGTGTATGTATGTGAGATGTTGCCATAAAGCCGCCAAAACATCTCCTAGAGTAAATATATCATGTGTTGTCCTACCAAACCGAAATGTGCGGTTTTTTTCCTCGGAACAATCCAAAACAAACTAAGAACAAAAGATTGCAACCAAAAAATCTTGATTTTTTTAAATGGGGAGAGGGGGGGAGGTAGAACCTCACGGACACCATACCTTGGTGGCCATGCGCGGGATCATCACGCAACAGACAGTGGGGAGAAAGCGACCCAGAGCACATGAACTGGGTTTATACCCAGTCTTGGGTTCAAGGGAAATACTTGACAAAATATCTTAGGCGGGTTACATTAAACTCACGAAATACCGCGTTTTACACAAATATACACTAACACGGTAGTGTTGGGACGAGAAATGTCGAATTTAATTGGAAAGCCGTTTAGTAAAAAACCGCCTCCAGTAAATTCCGTTCACGGTAGGAATTGTTTTCCGAAAGGCCTTTTTTCCCTACCAGAAATCTATTATATAGTAGGATATTGGTAGGAAAAAAGACTTTACAGAGAGTAATTCCTACCGCGAATGGAGTATACATCCGATTAGGATTCAAATCTTCATCACCCCGTTATCTGTGATCTATCCACCCACACGTGCAATATATATATGTATACGAATGTGCCTGCACAGAGGAAAAGCGAAGGCAGAGGCGGCGCGGTATTATCTTCCTCGAACTAATGCCGGGATCACGATAACTTAACGTAACTCGAACCAAACATCTCCACTATAGAGTGTGTGTTTTGATCTGTGATTTGTTCTAATCGTATTAGTGTATATGATCTGTGATCGTTTACAGTTTTCAACCGAAAATGCTTTCACTATCATGATTATGTTGGTTGATTTATATTTTAATAACAAGGATATTTTTTGAAAGCCATACATTATACCATAAGAGCTTAGTGGTTTTGACTTCTTTACAATATTTGAATTAAGTCTGTTCTATAATAATGATACGATACTAGCGCTTATTTTAATTAAATTAATTCAATATAATTATAACTAAAGCTAAAGAGTAAACATTGGTCATAATACCAACAAATGAATTACTAAATAGCCATGTTGACGTCCCTCGCATAATGATTGGCTGGCTAAATCACGTGATGCCCTTCAAGTAACGTTCGCTTAAAGTTTTATTATTATTATTAACACCGCGTCTTACTAACCGTTCGGGTTATACGCACTTACACTAATGTGTAATGGTAGGGTGATTGTGAGATGAAATGGAGGACCTACAGTTTAACGTGGGATCCAAACCACGGTGGAGGCCTGGCATTCCCCACATTCACAAGATGTCTTGTCAGAGGTGAAGGAAGGGTCTGGTAATCAGATAAATCTGTGCCGGGACCGAGGATTGAACCTCGCTTAAAGTAAAAGACCTCCCAGGAGATCTCTTACGTTAAGATACCTGCATCATGATCGCTTCCATTTAAAAACACGAGTAGCCCCTTTACGTTAAGTTAACTTTAAGTTGATCGTGATCCTGGCATCAGATCGGATGGATGTCATGTTACAGTAGCCCCGTGGCTTCTTTGGGGCTCAATGAGAGCTGCTAAAAACATGTTTTTGCAGATAATCTAGTCCGACGGAGGAATAAGTGATTTGGTCTGGTATCTTTTTAAAGCTGTCAGCCGACGGTCAGCACCAAAGAAGCCGCGGGGCTACTGTAGCAAGAGCTGTAGTGTCGCGCGACATTTGGGGAATGGAGATGCGCGCCTGTTCATTCCAAAAACACCGGCGACTTCCGTTTAACCTGACTATTCGTGTCTCGCCACGGGGCTGTTTGCTGCACTCATGTCTAGACCTGCGACAGTCGAGAGAGCCATAAGGTGACCCTTTGTTCACGGCGATGTTGCCGTCGGATGTGACGGGACACTAGACCCTCTCGCGACTCGTCACGTTCGCGCTCATACCAGAAAAACGTACCCAGGCCCTGTTTTTAGTACCGTCCATTCGACAAAACCATAGATGATGTTGTTGTTGTTTTCAAATTACCTCTCGAGTGTGTTTAACTTAAGAATAGGGTAAAAAGGTTTTGAAAGAATATGGAAAACATCATCACAATGTCCGAGGTCTACTTATAAGGGTGTTCAGCATTGATTACATTTTACTATCTTATTAGTGTCATATTATGTGTGAAACTAGATCTGGCAACATTGCCGCTGGGAAGAAAGGGCCGACCTTGATCAGAGCGTAGTTCAGTGACAGCTGCCGTCAGACGCAGGTGAGAGACTCGACCAGCATCTGGCGCTGTCACTACTTCCTGCCTTCATACGTGTCATGTGAACTGCAGCCCGTACTAGCGCCATCACGTGGTCGGCCACCATCCGACCGGAATTCGAACCCCTATCTCCCCGTGATCGGCAGTCCTGTCCAACGGGAGTGAGACGGCTCAGCTCATCTGTTGTTCCTAACGGGGCTTCTTGCACGAGGGAGGACAAACGCATGCGTTCAGTTTACTCTGGATGAGGGCTCATAAAACCACACAACCATATTTTCAGCTTCCGCCCCCCCCCCCC
>CABFVX010003271.1:12628-25201 GCA_902151425.1 Timema shepardi
ATTAGAACTTGCCCCTTGTAACACTTGTAGATTAGAACTTGCCCCTTGTAACACATGTATATTAGAACTTGCCCCTTGTAACACTTGTAGATTAGAGCTTGCCCCTTGTAACACTTGTAGATTAGAGCTTGCCCCTTGTAACACTTGTAGATTAGAACTTGCCCCTTGTAACACATGTAGATTAGAGCTTGCCCCTTGTAACACATGTAGATTAGAGCTTGACCCTTGTAACACATGTATATTAGAACTTGCCCCTTGTAACACATGTATATTAGAGCTCCCCTTGTAACACATGTAGATTATAGTTCCCCCATTATCATCATGTAGACGGCATTACGTGGTTTCAAGACGAGCCTTGATAGATATATTTATATATGAGTGCATTTAACTATTAAGAGGGGAATTTATAATAGTATAAAACATTTAGGAGCAGGGTTGTTTTCGTTTAAAGTTTGACACATATTTTTAGTAATGGTCTCGAGAAACAATTGAGTCGAGTCTATCTTTGTTGTATGCTTGTGGAGGAAAGTGAATTTAGAGGAAACCCTTTAGAGTAGGGTAATATTTGCCCAAATGCACTTGCCCGAAACCCACAGCTAAAACACTCGTAAGTTTATTTATGTACAGTAGTACGCCGTTGCCTATGCGTGACGTTGCGGCAAGTTGAGATAGAATCGCGTGACGTTGCTTCAAGTCGAGATAGAATCGCGTGACGTTGCGGCAAGTCGAGATAGAATCGCGTGACGTTGCGGCAAGTCGAGATAGAATCGCGTGACGTTGCGGCAAGTCGAGATAGAATCGCGTGACGTTGCGGCAAGTCAAGATAGAATCGCGTGACGTTGCGGCAAGTCGAGATAGAATCGCGTGACGTTGCGGCAAGTCGAGATAGAATGGCGTGACGTTGCGGCAAGTCAAGATAGAATGGCGTGACGTTGCGGCAAGTCAAGATAGAATGGCGTGACGTTGCGGCAAGTCAAGATAGAATCGCCCATGTTAATATATTTAAGTTTTATCCAGAGAGTTTTAAATATATAATATTGAAACAAACATTCTTAAATAATTCTAAAAATAAATCTACAATGTCATAACTTGTTAAAAATATTTTTTAATCATCTTCAACTAAGATTATAGATATAGTTTAAATAAAAAGTCCGTTAAAGCATAACTTATGTCTGGCTATCAAGAACAGGAAAAAAAGAAAAAGTTGAGTTTCTTGCAAAACAGAGCGAGTGTTTAAACTCGTCTGCTAAAGAGGTTAAGTCTTCATTCTCTTGTGAGTGATACGGGCGGGAAAGGTCGTGCCAGCTCGTTTGAGAAGGGAGCCCCGGTTTGATCAGCTGAGACGGACCACCAAAGGATACGAAGATGTCCAGGATCAGTTATTTAGCGGATCACACTTTTGTGAAATTGGCGCTTCTCTTTTCAAAGTGATAAACTGATGGTTGGGTGACTAGGAAGCTGTCGAGTCCGTCCCGTGATTAAGTTAGTTTGTACGTCATGTGTTGATAAATAACCTGTTGATTCAAAACGTGCGAGTTAAATACCCCAAATTTAAAAAAAATAATTACTGTAACAATTATTATTGGTTTTTACAGTTCAAATATCAATCAAAAATGTAATAATAATATAAATTGGAATATCTCTTGACAAATAAAAAGATGAAAAACTAAAAAAGTATAAAATAAAAATGAAAGTTGAGTGTTTTTGTCGTTCGAGTATTTGTAAATCACGTCTAGCTAATGTTTCAGTTAATAACGCAGTCTCAACAGGAAACCAAGGCGAGGGATGGTGTCGACATTCTTAAAATTCTAGGCTGGTTGTATTCGATTATCTGAAGATATATTCTTGATTTCTACCCGCGCGCAAACCGCACATTTTGTCCCAGTGACCCGCCTCGGTGGCGTAGTTGGCTAACGCGCTTGTCGTGTTGAGCTCGACTGCCGAGGACGGGGAGATCGAGGTTCGGATCTCGGTCGGGTGAACTGGGGGTGGTTTTTCCTAAAATGGTTTTCCACTCTCCCTCAACGCAAATGCGGGTTCACTTCCTCCAATTCAACCTTCCCAATTCCTAATCCGTTAGAGTAATTAGTACTTAAAGCGTATAACCCGAACGGGTAGTAGGACGCGGTGCTAAATAATATTGTTCCAGTGGTCCACATGCCAAATTTCCTTCCTAAGGGCGAACAAGCACATCGACAAGCCCAACGTTTTGGGAGGTTATTAAAATGTCCACATGATAGCGCTTATTTTAAAGAGCATCCTGCCTGGAAAGTCTGCCTGTTCAGCTTAGGTATTGTTTTCTGAAAGGCCTTTTTCCCTACCAGAAATCTATTATATAGTAGGGTATTGGTAGGAAAAAAGACCTTTCAGAGAGTAATTCCTACCGTGAATGGAGTATATAACCAACATTTACCTCAGTGTGGTCCCAACTTACAATTTGAATCATAGTGTAACCTTTCAGGGCAAACGGAGTGTAAACTGGTGTATTTATACGTCAAGTCATGTGACCTGCAGCTGTCGTCGCTTTTAACAAATAGTACCAATATTTACTCGGCGATTCGAAGGGTTACAGAGGACACGAACTTTTGTTTGGTAAACCATCTCGCAAGTCAGACCAAATTACCACACATTACCTCACTTGCTCGTGTAATAGCTTCTCATTGGCAGGCAAATAATCACTTTAATTGAATTTCATCAATTCTGAGGAAAGCCACAATAGATAGAATGTCGAAAAGCGAAGGTAATCCAACTTTCATCTGATTACTTGTGACAAAGATGTACACCACGAATATAAAGTGTGCATTTAAGTTTTATTCTTCATTCCTGGATACAGATATATAGAAGAATGGAACAATACTCCATTTTGAAACTAACAACAAAGTCACACAAAGTCTTAAGGTTGTAAATGTCTGTGCTGAGAGGGTCATTGAACTATCCAATTACGAAACAGGAAGAACAAAAACAATTTCTTCTTCAAGTTGAATAAATTCACCCGTAAATCTTACCCAAAACAAAACTATTCTTTTAGCAAAAAAATGCTAAGTAAGTTAATTTTAAAAACATATTAAACTTATTAAAGTTTTTCTACAAACATAAAAAAGTTGTTTTAATACAAGTTTGTAAAATGCATTGTTATTATCTTATAACACTCTTTTTCCACTGTTTAAAATTTTTAATCAAACTTAATAAAAATGTTACTGTATACAAGAATTTAACAGGCACTGAGGCAGTACCAAATATTTTTTTTTTCGTGTATTTTTTCACTAAAAGGAATAAAAAAAGTAATGTGCACTGTAATTTTTTTACTTTATTTTTCTTACAGCACCCATATATATATATATATATACACATATACGGGAACTAACAGTAGGACTATTATTTTATGGTGCCCAACGTCGAGGTTTCGGCCACCGGTCTAGTCTAGTCCAGGAGTGGACAACATAGTTTTCAATATAGCCACAAGCGACGAATGAGAAGTGAAATTCACATAATGTAAAAATAGATAAATTAGGGTGCTTAAACGACTATTCAAAACAGCACACGGTTTGAACCAGAGTATTCAAAATATGTAATTTTTGACTACTCAGTTAATTGGTTTAAACAAAGATGATTAAGAACGTTCAAATGGAAAATCTAAACCAATTTATTATTAAATTTGGCAGTCCTTTTGTCTGGCAAGTTGCAGAAACAACGGCGCGTAATCTCCGCGCTCAATGCACGCCTCAAGATTGGCAACACTTTGTATGAACTTGGATTTGATAAACCCCGTCGTAAAGAACGTCAATTCACAGACAGGCGTTGATCCAAATATGGACAATTATTTGGAAATTCCCTATTTCAAAGTTGAGAAGATTGCTGTCGGTCAGAATAGATTTCCACATAGTGAAGACTGGAGAATTCTGGTAAATCTTTCAAGTATTCCAGACTGTGACGAGAAAGAAAATCATCTTCAAGGCCACACTTGTCCAAAGACAGAGGGTTGGAGATATCTTTGCTTGAATTTGTAATATCAACATGGAATGGATCACGCAAAAATTCAAATGCTAATTTGAAGGCAGTGAAATAAAAAAAAATTGGATTCAAATTTCTAAGCAGGGTTTTTTAAATCCAGTTTACTTAGATTGGCCGCTTCACGTCGAGTAAACTTAGCTTTTTCTTCTTCTTAAAATAGAGCTAGATTTTCAAAATGGGTCAAAATCACCCCTATGAATTTGTACCAGAATGTGATTCAGTTTTGACTTTAATACATGAATATGCTGTTCCAGTTCACATATTACCTTTTACCCTTTCCCTAGAGCTTAACGTTTAGTTCTTTTAGGTGAGCTATTAAATCACAAAGAAAATATTAATCACGCTACCAAGAAGGGTTCTGAATCTCGATTTTAGAAAATGTTGAATATGAGGAACCAAATGGGTAAATCGTTTCAGAACTTTTCCTTGGGTCAAGCATATCCCATTTTAAGTCAGTGGGATACTCGAGATCACAGTTACCACATTCTTTCGAGGCCTCAACAAACTGTCGACGGACGAGGGAACTTCCTTCCTCTTCGGGTGTAACTTACGACGTTCACAACCATGTATATAAATTATTATTATTAGCACCGCGTCTTACTACCCGTTCGGGTTATACGCACTTACGCTAATGTGCTATGGTAGGGTGATTGTGAGATGAAATGGAGGACCTACAGTTTAACGTGGGATCCGAACCACGGTGGAGGCCTCGCATTCCCCACATTCACAAGATGTCTTGTCAGAGGTGAAGGAAGGGTTTGGTAATCAGATAAATCTGTGCTAGGACCGAGGATTGAACCCCGGCCGCCAGCACAGAAGTCTGACACCTTACCCCTAGACCGCCAGGTCACCATGTATATAAAAGTGTTCACTGTGTCGATTCCAAGCATATGAGCACACAAATTCTTATGATGCATAATGCACAGGAACTAGGACATTTCTTTTTCCACATTCTTACTCAAATGCTGCTTCAAACGAGAAACAAATCCTAAATTACTTCCAATCATTGCGGGTGCACCGTCCGTTGTAATAAAAGCTAGTTTCTTTCAGATCCAAGTCACCATTTTTTGAAGCTTCAAAAAATTATTTTTAGTATATCAGCTCCATAAGTATGACCTCGCAATACACAAAGTACAAGAATTTCTTCCCGAATTGTAAGACCGGGAAGCACAAACCTAACCCTAAATAATAAAACACAGTCTTTTAATTGTTCAAGCAGTCGCTCTTCTATGTTTTAGTATAGTTCCAGCACTCGGAGAATAGCGGCATCCTGCGGTCTAACTGCAGATTCTGCACTTTTTGAAGTATTTCACTCTTCAACTTTGATCGTAATTTTCTAACAGAGTTTCCATCAGCGCGATCAGTAGGGGGCGGATTTTGCCCTAAATGCCTTTTTTATTCCTATGTTTTGAAAAGTAGGTTTTAAAGGTATAAGTTTATTTTCGATGATTGCGAAGCTAATGTGATAACTTTTATAGTGCCTATAAATAAATGCTTATTTCGTTGTTTAGTGCCTATTTTACAAATGGGAGCCTTGAAGTGCCTTCCACCCCCTTACACTCCTTAAGTAACTCCATGTGGATACTCTTGACAGGTAAAAAAAAGTCCCATGTGTTCAGCCAGCTCAGATGTCTGATAGGTTCAGAATGGTCAGACTAGCGACGAAGATTTTCTTCTAGCGCAGAGAAGTGTCAGTTCATTCATTAATATTGCTTTGTATTGGACTTAGTGTAGTTTATTGAACTAAGAGAAAATGCCTAAAGAGAAATTGTGTAAAAGTGTATTATTAAAACAGTGGATTGGTGATGATAGGAATTTCACAACGGATGGCAAAATAATTTTTTGTCAGCCATGTTCCAGAGAAGCAATTTACCTTTTCAAAAGGGGAAATGAAACTATTAATTTTGAAAATCAAGGTTTTTATTAAATATTTTGTCTACCATTTAAAAGTAAGGCAATATTCTTTGCTATTGTTCAAACTAGGTTTCATTTCTTAATGATGGATTTCAACGACAAAGTGTAAATATTCACCAAAGCGTAACATAAAGATCTTACAAAAAAAAATAGCCTTGGTACTCTTGTTAGGTGGTGCTTTATTAATTTGTATAATGCACATATATTAATGGATGAAAATGTCCATCTATATTATTTAGGTAAAGTGCGAATATCACCTAGAACACAAAAATAATTTAATACATATGAAGAATTCCAGAAGGAAAACTGGATCGCCACCAATTTTTCCTAAAGTTAACGATGCAGATAAAACCTAAGAGCACTTTTCTTATGACTTATGTATGCTCTGTGATGGCAGCTGCAAATATTCCATGGAAGAAGCTGGAGAATACAGATTTCAATGCTTTTCTCAACAAATATCCCAATATGAAGATACCAGAGATGAAATGGAGGGCCTACAGTTTAACGTGGGATCCAAACCACTACGTAGGCCTGGCATTCCACACATTTACAAGTTGTGATTAATACATGTCTTGTCAGAGGTGAAGGAAGGATTTGGTAATCAGATAAATCTGCACCGAGACCGAGGATTGAACCCCGGACCCCAGCACAGAAGGCCGACACCTTACCCCTAGACCGCCAGGTCACCGTGGGCTACTGTTGATGAAACCACTGACCGCTGTGGCAGATATGTTTCAAATGTTGTGGTTGGGAAACTAGACACTACGGGTCCTGGGAAACCTCACTTGGTTGTTCCAAAGATGCTTGAGGCAACCAACAGCTCGACAATTGCCATATTTGTTCGTGATGCTTTGCGTAAGTATATAATTTGATAGCACACGATACACTCTGTTAATTTTAAGATTTGCAGTGTTAGTTCTGTAAAAATGAGAATCATAAATAATTTAATTTGTTTACATTAAGTGTCCTGTCGCCATCAACATCGATGAAAGGTTTTTGGCGTTGCTGACAGACATGTTGAAAGCAACTGCAAACTAAAAAGTATCCTACACCAAGTTAATTCACGTGACTTGTCTGGCGCATACTGTTCCGAGGGTTTAAGAAGATATTAGATCACATTTTCCTAATGTTAACTATTATTTAGTCAAGAAAGTGTTTTTGAAGGCTCCATCACGAATCCTCTCCTTTAAGGCCACCTTGCCCACCACAGCCAGTGTTAACGCGTTGGGATATATGGCTTCATACATTCAAAAGGTACAATACACTATTTTTAAGTGGGTTCATAAATTAAAATTGCAGTGAGCGCTTACCACTAGTTTTACTGATTCCACCTGTCTGTTCACATTATTGAAAAATATTTTAAATTTAATTGTTATACTTGTAGAACACAATATATTAAAAGGATTGGTGGGTTTTGCTTGTAGGTGGTCCAAACATTTGACGAGGAACAAGCTGTCGCAATTAGAGAAGTAAATGGTGGCATCTCCTGCTCAAGTGTCAGTGAGGATCTGGCATACGTAAAAAGCAATTTTGAGAACCTTCCTGGAGCAATCACAGCTTTAGAGGCGAGGTAATTTGCCTCTTGTGAAAACAGTGAAGATAATGCGGGGAATAGAAAAAAAACCTGAATCAGGCTGCTGGCTCAGTTGGAACAGCCATCCTCAACAAACTTAACAGAGTATTGCAGCGAAACCCTGGGTGGAACGTGATGGCAAGTATCGCAGACATCTTATAAGGACAAACTACATTACTCCCAGAAGTAAAGTTTAGCTCGGCTGAGCTAGCTTGCTTGAAGTTTTGTCCGATGACTTCATGTGAAGTCGAGAGAAGTTTCTAACAATATAAATTTTTTTTGTCAGACAACAGAAGCAAATTTACACCTGAAAATCTTGAGAATAATTTGGTAATTAACTCTAATAGTAATTAATTTCTCTTCATGGAAAGTGTATGCTGGATTTAAGGAATGAATAATAAAATTTGTGAGTGTTTTGGTGTCTTTTTATGGCATTACTGTGCCTATTTATGTGATTTTTAGTGTATCTTTGCCTGCATTTAAAAAAAATTAGTGCCTATAAATCCGCTCCCTAGTGATCAGAATGTGTTTTATCATCTCAGCATCGGAAAATGTTTTTTTTTCCGAGCCAAGATCCAGGCTCTTAAAATTAGCTAACGTCACACCAATTCATTCAACGAAAGAAACTACTTCAGGCTTCTCTTCTGATCTTGAAACTGTGATTTCAAACGGGCGTCGACTGGAAATTTATTGTTGAATTCACTGTAATAATTTTGTAAGTGCTTCTTCAAACTGTCTGCTTTGTTCCCACTGAAACTATTTTTCCACGAGGGATTTTTATTTACTTACGTCACTACAAATTTTAGCTCCCAGCTTTCGTTAATATGTTCACATCGAGTTTTTCCATTTTCTTGTTTGTTTCTTTTTACCACTATGTTCCGAATCAATAAGTTCGTCTGCTTCCCTCACCTCTGCACTCTTGCCTGCTGCTGGTTCACTTAGTTTTCGAATCACCCACTTTTCCATCTCTCAAGAAGAGATTGTGATTAAGTTTGTTTTGTAAAACAAAGAAAAATGAGAAAATTGTACAAACATAACAGGTGTATGTGTATTATTACTTATTAAAGCACCACCTGTTCAATTTCGGGGCTAGACGAGTGCAAGAAGTAAAATCAGAGGAGTGGAAAGTAAAACAGATAAGCAGTTCCGAGCAACATTTTTCCTCAAGCCGCTTTTACAAGAGGCCTGTCGATAGGCAGACTCGAATGGCGTCAGTCTACCGCTGCCTGCGTACCAACTTGCCTTGTATAATCGCGGTTTCACAATTAAATCCATTTCTAGAAAACGGGGTCTTCTTTCTTTAAAAATTTAACCCACAATATCATTTCTCTTTAAAACCCAGCTCGTTCTTGCATACATACAGCCCTTCGAAATGTTGGTAAAGTAGTCAAGGAGTATTGGATGGTAGTGTTGCGTCAATGACTCATTCCCAAAGTAGAACGTTTCCAATGATAAACAGGAAATATCAAATTACAACAGAGCACACGGTTACACCATCTTCGCCACACTTGTATAGTGTCGATTGGCGATAGAGTTGCCCACCCCGGGCCTGGTCTGTGGTCAATGTTCAAGAAGGAAGCTGAGTGGACCAGCCGTGTGCTCGGGTTTGCACTACTGCAACACTCACTTTGTGTCATCTCTAGGACAACTCACCGTGTTGAGCATGCTAGTCAACTGTTGCAGTCACCCCACTCGGTTCCGTTCTTGCATACAGCCCCAATTATTATACGGGTCAATAGAGAGAAATGATAGTCACTTTGATAGCTAGCAGATAAATGAACTTTTGAGGCTGTTGTAAGAAAGAAAAAGGTCATTAGGCTAAATCGTTGCTAATATCACGTAGCCTTTATGTACAAAGACATCAGTAAGCAACACAGCATGTATAATCACCCAGGAGAAACACCATTAGCTGCCAGCATGCGTACGACCTTGAACACATCAGTGTGGGTGGCCATGACGTTCCGGTTCGATTAGAGGGGTGATTGCAACACTGTCTTCAAACTGTTGATGTTTGGGAAGATGTCGATAGTCTTGTGGAAACTTGTCTCTTTGGCTTTTAACACATTGTAAGTAACTACAATAGGCCTACTAGGGGCGACTGTGGTATGTTTTAAGGTGCCTTGTCCAAGCTACAACAGATCCGTGCTTACGACTTCAGCCGCAGCGACAAAGCAGTGCTCGAGGCTTTAGCCGCAGCGACAATGCTAGAGCTGCTGCGACAGAGCAGTGCTCGAGGTTTCAGCCGCAGCGACAATGCTAGAGATGTAGCGACAATGAGTATTTGTTATTGGATTTTGTGCGTTATACTATTTTAAAATGTGTAAAAAACGAAAACCGGAGGTGCTAATGACACACTCGCAGGATGTGGTGGTATGCGAGTTAGTATCCCAACATCCATGCGTATACTATTTAAAACAGTGGAAGTAGACCTACAAGAACACGTTTACAGGTTTTCACCTTCTGTTGTGCAACCACATTAATATTAGATATTTCATCGTCTTCCCTCAAAATGTCCAAAATTGGTTGTCACTTGGATCCCCTGTACTTTCATCAGTCTAGAAATCGACTGGTGATTACGGCTGGAGTTGGGTCTTGGAAAACACCCCATGCGATCCTAGCCGCAGTCGCAGGTAACGGTCGCAGCTTGGGTTGGAATTGCGCTGTTGTAAAATATATCACCTTCTTTAACAAACAATATCTTCCTTGTTTAGCACCGCGATCCATTACCCGTTTGGGTTATACGCATCATGTATCAAAACGCTAATGGGTTAGGGATGAGTAAAGTTGAATTTAGATTTAAGTATGCCCACATTTGCGTAGAGTCAGAGTGGAAAACCATTTAGAACACTCGAACATGATTCATATCCTGATTTCCTAATCATCGGTAGTCCAATCTATTGCGCGAGTGACGCCTTAGACCCCACGACCACCAAGGCGGGTCTCTTCCTTTCTTTCAACCTTCAATGCCCCCCATCAGCCAATCTGCGGATTGAAGATTAAAGAATATATTGTTTGTGTTTAATATGACAGCATAGCAATTTTAGAAAAAAATAGCTGGTCATTAAATTTTGTTTAAAAAAATTATACTTGGAGAAGGGAATCGAACGAGTCCAGATGTAATTTGTTAGCCATTTTTTTAAAGAGATGTAGGAGACGCTAGTAAAGGTAATTTGCAGATTTTCAACTATTGCTTGGCACAGACAGAGAGTTTAATTTTCTTCATATGGTGTTAAGGTTGCCCTGTTATTTTACAACTTTCTCTTCATCTAATGCCACTAAATGTGACGAGAGAGAGAGAGAGAGAGACATTCAACAACAGTTGATATCACAAGGCGAAGACAGGCAGGCCGGCCAGTGAGGATGGTTAGGGCGCGCGGGACTTGGCAACACTGCCAGTAGGTCGACCACCTTGCTTTGTCCAAGGCGACGCTGAGCGACCTTCAACCAGCAACACGTGCCCGCGCAACGCGCACTTTACAAATAGTGACCGCACAGAAATGTCGGTAAAGAAAAGTTCCTCCTGCCAAATATACTATAGACGGTGCATTTTGTTACCGTGTCTAGGTACGAGACAAATGCGTATCCACCACGCCCCACAAATCTTGTCGTGTGCCTCTGGTGAATTCAGTAGCGGATTTAGGCTTAGGCCCATGAGGCCCGGGCCTAGGGCGAAAAATTTTGAGGAGCGCCAAAAATTTTAAGATGACTAAAATTAAAAATTGATTGGGTTTTCTGTAAACTGTAAGACCAAATTTTAAAGTTTAATTTATACCTGAATTAGATTTCTTATTATTATTGTTATTAGTTTCATTATTTTATACACATACACGTATATATATATATATATATATATATATACTGTTACAAAAAAAAGGGCGCCATATCGTCTCGGGCCTAGGGCGTCCTCAAACCTAAATCCTCTACTGGATGAATTGGGTCCTACATACGAGAAAACTTGTCAGTCCAGAGACAGGTTACGGGTTCAACTCTCTACACTGGTGATTGGCTTGGCGGAGGAAGCATCTACATCAAGACGAGTGTAAAATGTAGACCAAGGACACAATTGTAGTATAAGTTCCTTCGAGAACAATTCCTTGGTAATAGCACCAGTTATACTTCTTACATTACTAGCGCATGGAGACTTCTCTCGACCACGGCACGAGGTAGGAATGACAAGTCCCGGGATCGAACCTCCTGCAAGGTGGAGAGGAGTGGGGGGGGGGGACGATGTAAGGTCAGTTTTATTGCAACGTTTATAACAAAAATACACCTTTTTTTGTCCAAAATAAGGGAGCAATTGTACAGTTTTTATAGTATTTAAATTATTTTGGCCAAAGTAAATCTAATATTTCTCCAGTAGCGACGTAGAGTTTAGTTTTCTGCACACGCTGATATCAACAGATGTTGAATATCTGTCAAGGGTGTACTGGAATTTTGTCAAAACTTTATCTCTTTATTTAAAATGTGTTGACAAAATTCCAGGACACCTTAGACAGATATTCAACATCTGTTGATATTAGCATGTGCAGAAAATTAAACTGTATGTTGCTACTGGAAAAATATTTGATTTATTTTGGCCAACAAATTTCAATTCTATAAAACTACTTGCGTTCCCTTCGGCCCCACCTTAATTTTGCGCACATGGTACTGTTAGTGTCAACAAATTCGGCAACTATATATATATATATATGGTTTGGTCAAAAAAGTGTTATAAAATATCAAAAATACATTTGAACTTGTCGAGTGTACCGGGAAAACTTTTTTCCCTTAATCTTAATGAATTTCCCTTTTCGTCCCTGCAAATACGCATACATCTATTTAGTCTCAACTCTTCTTCTCACATCCGGCCCAAGAGTGAGTCATGTCTCAATCCGGGCCAGTAGTAAGATGCGAGTTGTTTATAAGGGTGCTTGACCAATGTTCCCACGCTCTTGACCCTGGAACGGGGTCCCTGACCCTGAGCGCGTGGACCCGACGATCGATGCTGCGGCAGAGCCAAGGTCGCTGCTACCCAGGCTCGTCCCTAGCACACATCACACATTCTCCCTGGAGTCACGTCTCTAGCACACATCACA
>CABFVX010003271.1:44752-58169 GCA_902151425.1 Timema shepardi
ATTCTTCTGAGATACTGAAGAATAATTTGGGTACTTGTGTGGAAGAGTCGATTTTAATCAGGAAAGCCAAGGTGCTAATAACACAGGCATATCGGCAAAGACCTGTACGTGTTAATGTGTGAGCTTGACTCCTGACATGGGTTTGGTCTTGATCAGGTGTATTTAGGGGTAACTTTATTTTATAAATGTCAGAATCTCATCTACCGACAATATTTTTCTATTTTCCTTGCCTTACTTTTTTTCTTCAGTTTTTCTAGATGTATTATTTTTCTTTTGATATCAATGATCTTCATATTTTGAAAATAACATTAGCAGTTACTAAACTACAATGATTCATAAGTTGTTTTTCAGTAATGAATTTTTTAGGTATTGTTAAGTGGCTTTTAAAATATGATACGAAAAACAAACTTGTTAAAATCTCATATCTAGGGGGAAAAATTTTTGCTAACAAAAGAGAAACAAAATATTTCACTTTTATTTTAGTGCTAAATTAATTAATGTGTTTTAAATATTATTTAAGCATATAACCTGAATGGGTAGTAAGAAGCGGTGCTTATATATATAAAATTTAAATTTTTCCTTAATTTTAATCAAATGCCCCAGCTCTCCCAAGTTTTTACTGCCTGTAGCCATGGATGGTTCTTTTCTGCCTTGGATTACCACCATACACTCAGTATGAGATGGATATGACAGCTATATATGTTGCTATATCTATTTTCATGTATTCATACGACAAGTGATGTATCCTGTGTTAGACGTAAAACAGTAAAAAGCCTCAGTAGCGTATAATGTAAAAAAACAAGCTGTGGTTGGTTGTCTGAAGGCAATGACCTTCAACAGGTTAAACCACCTGGTCACCTTGAGACTCTCATTCCTTCTTTGTCTCAATATCGGCGCAGCTACGCTAGACCTTCATAACATGTTTATATCAGCACAAATTTTCATTTATCAATTTAGACCCGAGGTGATAAAGAGCTCTACATTAAATAGTGTTCACAAAATCTCACTAACAAATTTCACCAACGAAAACCCCTTATCAGAATTTATAATGATGTAAAACAAAAAATCCAAATACCCAACTTGTAATTAATTATTAGTTTTTTTAAATGCATTTTAGAAATAAATGTTGATAAACTTTGATAAAGAGTGTTTGAATGGGATACCTAGATAGGTGAGTAAACCATTTTACCTGTTGAATTAAAAATGTCCTAATATTCCCCTGAATGTCCCACATTTAAAGTCCATGAATCATCCAGGATTTCTATTTTCCCCCTACTGTAGTCACCAATCCAAGGAGCTAGTCCCCAAACTAATTTTTCATAATTTTACTGTTGCATATTGATTTTAAAGTGGGGTGTTTTTTTTTTTAGCTTTACGATTTGGTGAAACGGAACACGGGTTAACTTAATCCATAATTCTATAGTTTTTATTAAAACAACTTTATTCTGAAATAAATAAAATATTGCTTCAGTAAACACATTTGTTAGCCTACATTCAGTTATTGCATGCTTATTGAAACAATTAATGTCCTATTATTACATTTTATTTCATACTGTGTTCTGTTCCACCTTACAGTGTCGGTAAGCAGTGAGACCAAGTAACATTGCAAACACTGTCCACTATTCAACTCTTGTTAGGATAACTCACTGTTTCCTTGGGTTGCCTATAACGGGCATCATGAAATTTATCTTAATGTATCTAATGAAAAACTAATTTATTCCAGCCAAACTGTGTTTTATTTAAAAAAAAAAGAGTGAAGAGTTATCATCATTATTGAAGGAGTTGTTATTATTGTTGTTTTTATTATTAATATTATCATAATATGTGTAATGGTATGGTGATTGTGAGATGAAATGAAGGACCTACAGTTTAACGTGGAATCCAAACCACGGTGGAGGCCTGGCATTCCCCACATTCACAAGATGTCTTGTCATAGGTGAAGGAAGGGTTTGGGCAATCAGATAAATCTGTGCCGGGACCGAGGATTGAACCCCGGACCCCCCGGCACAGAACTCCCGACACCTTACACCTGGACCATCAGGTCATTGCGAAGAAGAAAACTTTGTGATTTTAATTCTCATGCTCAACAACTCCACCTTAGTCAAAATATACAAGGCCAGCTCCTCCACAGACACGATCTAAAAGAGAGAAAGGAGTCCTACCTGTCCGTTCCTGGACATGTGGTGCTGCACAGATACTGCCATTGGGTGGCCTGTCACGTGATTGTTCATGAACACGAGATGTTCTGGAAGAGGCTGTAAAACAAGACGACAGCTAGAACAAGTTCGCAGCACAAACCAAATTATAAAATTACACACATTATACAGACAATGTTTTTCAAACTTCCCTAACTAACCTAATATCTTACTGCATTTCTAACATTCTCAAAGCATTATTCTGACACGACTTAACCCCCAACAAGTTCCCTCCTTCGTTCACACAAAGCTGGGTATCTCAAAAGAACTTTTTTTTGTATAGTTACATATAAAAGAATGTTTGTTATTTCAACAAATAAAACAACATATTAATAAGTGTACTTGGAAAAATAACCACACATGTGAGGAGTATACTTTAAGCTATTCGACAGTTGGAACTAAGAACATTACTTTCTTTTCGCCCTCCTCAACTTTTAGTAAAATTGAGATACCTCTATTCATTTAGAGGTCGACGATTTAAGGAAATGGCTCTAGCAATTTGGTTCAAATGTGTATCTGGGAATAATTTTTCATAATAAATAAGAATTTATTTTTATAAACTATATAAAAAGACAAATTCTTCGATTTTCACTTTTTTTTTGCTAAATTTCTTGAATGTCAGAATTTTCCCTTATAACAAAAAATGTTCACAATTTGTTAAATTTTTTCTTGTCTGTAGTCACTCTGAACTTTAAAAAAAGGTTGTTTATTGACTTGTCTTGTTTTTTTTATCTACAATACTATAATGAATGTTATAAAAAATCAACGCTATGGCAAAAACCAGTGTTTACCCGACACGGGGCTTTGAGAATTTAAATATGTTTGTCTTTGACCCTCAAATGTCAAGTATTTGACCAAATAATCAGGTAGGGTATGAACAGGGTTCAAAGTAGACCAACTTTTAATAAGGAACTCGTGTCCGGAAACGCACCGTTTGCATGTTGCAGACTAGAACTGTTGGTGGGTTATTCTGTGTTAACTCGACATAGCTGCAAAATTTACCCCCTTCAAATTTGATGAAATTTGGCCATGTTATTGGCAATATAAAGATATAAAAAATATAGATTTTCAACCCTCTAACCTCCTTTACCTGAACAGAAGTTACAGGTGTTAAAAGTTTACAAAAAATTGACAGAAATTCATTGTTCCAATCATATTTGATTCGCTGTAAAATAACATATTAATCCGAGATATCTCAAATTACTCTCAATTTATAGCTCTTTTTATGCTCTTTAACTTGAGCTGTAAAGATTCATCTTGCAACAGGCAACATTGCACAAACCAGCGAGAAAAGTAAACTCGTTGCGGAAAATCGGCCGTGGAAATTCAACTTGCAACAGGCAACATTGCACAAACCAGCGAGAAAAGTAAACTCGTTGCGGAAAATCGGCCGTGGGAATTCAACTTGCAACAGGCAACATTGCACAAACCAGCGAAAAAAGTAAACTCGTTGCGGAAAATCGGCCGTGGAAATTCAACTTGCAACAGGCAACATTGCACAAACCAGCGAGAAAAGTAAAATCGTTGCGGGAAATCGGCCGGACTCGTCGCTTGAACACTCTGCGGATGGTAAGGGTGGAGTTGTTCGTACAGAACCTGCCAGACGCTCATATGATTAACACCCATGTCTATGGATGGGTTATGTTCAACCCTATGAAGAAGCACTACTTCAAATCCTGGAGTGTGACGGTTCCTCCGAGACCCAGCGGTCCACCCTGTCGGCTGGGAACCTTCCTGTTCCCCGTAATCGTTGAGAAACTCTGGCAGACACCATATTAGACGTAGTTGGACAATTTGGAAAACGACCCGCATAAAGCCGGCTAGCAGACCTACCATTTCAACGAGCCTCCTCGTAAATTAACACCATGTTAGCATAATCGATAAAAGGATACACATCCATGATCTGTGGCCGAATCTTTAAAAGAGATTAAGGTGTTTTGGCCAAACATTTGATGTTTACAGTGTTTGTCACACTGCTTGAGTCACCTCACATGATCATAATGTGGCAAATGCAACGTGTTTTCGTTTGATTTTGTTTAAACATTTTCAGACTATAGCGCCAGGGTGTCTAGTGAGTTGGAGAAACAAAAATTAGTGACTTTTTTGGTCACCTTTTTGACCACAAAATTCTTTCGGTAAATAGTCAAACATTCTACAACGCACATAGAAGCAACATTAAACTTTAACCAGATGGTGAGCGTTAACCTTGTCCTTGGTATCACGGTAAAAAGAGTCGGGCAACTTGCGGCTGGCGCACGCCATCATGGGTAGCGGGGTGGCTCGACTTTCGATGTGTTCACATTGTTATGGTGAATGGAAAATTGAAACATAAATATTTCTGACTTTATGAGAAAAATATTGTAAATTCGTGACTTGTCAAGGACTTAAGTGATTTTTTTTTGTTGCAATTATAACAATTTTATTCGTGACCCAGTAAACACTCTGAATGTGCAAAACGATGTGTTCCCGGACACGTGCTCCTTATTAAAAAGTTGGAACACTTTGAGCCCCCTTCATACTCTTGAAGTTTTCTTTACACCCTATGTGATAAAATTCTTGGGTTGCTGACAAAAAATGGTTATCCACTTTCACCGTGATGAGTTTGCAGCCAGAGGCTGGGTGGTCTGTCTGTTCTAGATTTAAGGAGTCACAAAAAATAACCTCGTCCTCCCAAATCCATAATAATTGACCTTTTTATCATGTACTTTGGTTAAGTTGGTACCGATTTTTCTTACAGAGCAAAGGTTTACCGGTTTATGTTGCCGGGCCATAGTTGCCTCGTGTGAAACGACACTTATTGTTCAGGATTGTAGTAAAGATGTGCGAACCAAAGGCATTATCTTGTTCACTTGGTTTAATAATTTCTAGCCAGTTATTTAAAGTAAGAGGTTTACGATTCCTCTTTTTATCACTTCTAGAGTAGCCCCATAACTTCTTTGGTGCTGACTGACCGCTAACAGATAACTTCTGACAGTCAACATTTAGGTATAATACCTAAATTTTGACCGTCAGAAGTGACAGCAGCTAAACACATGTTTTTACAGATCATATGGTTCGGCGTAGGGATACATCATTTGGTCTGGTAACTTTTCAAAGCTGTCAGTCAGCACCAAAGAAGCTATGGGGCTACTGTACATTTAGAAGTCATTGTAACTAGTAAAAATTATTATTCAGTACTGGTACTGTATATAAAATAACCCAACAAATTTAAAAAGCTGAGCACAGAGATACTGAATTATCGACATAAAATGGCGCCAAAGACAGTATGTGATTCATCTGCTGCCGGTGAGTGTTCTCAACACTAGCATAAAGGATGTTTTACTATATTACCCTACATCAACTTATTTAAAGATACAATACACAAGTTTCGAACTTAATAATGATGTTCAAGCTTTTTATCAACACATTTATTTCATTTAACTAAAAATACATCGATATAGCTCATGTTCATTCAAAATTAGCGAACAATTATTTAAAGTGTGTTAGAGAAAGAGTGAAATACCGACAAGTTTCTCTCTTACACAATAGTGTGCAGATGACCTCTTGAAAATTGTCGTAAACGAGAGAGACAGGCGCCGAACATAGTGAAGCATGTCTATGGTTGGAAAACGCTGTAGTAGCGGAACGCCGTAGAGTGGGGCCCTACTGTATCATCTTTTGATAAGCTGTATATTATTTTTAATTGTTCACTCCAGAGAGAAACTAACATTTGAAGCCAGCCTAAAGTTGTTTTTTTCAGCTGATTATACTAGTCATTGCAACCTGAAACACGTATTTTTCGTCATGAGCTTTAGCTCACATGCACTTGTGCGAGAGGCCACATAATATTCAATAGGTGATAGATAGGGAGAGGCGACAGCTGGATTAGGAGACCCAGCAACTGCCTCACTGGAGCCAACAACTCGCTTACGCGCGCTTGTGTGAGTGGCTACATTAGACACTATGCCTTACAGGTATCTTAAGCTCTCGTGAACCAGCTCACAGAAGCTCGTCTGAATGGGGCCTTACAATACATTAGTGTATGGAAAATACCAAATTAAAGTATACAAGTAAAACCAGCCTTGGTCACCCTACTCGCCGTGTAGCAGATGTCTCTGAACTGACCCTCCCTCTCTCTACTTTATAAGGGAGGTAATTGAGAATGCAGTGAAGTGTACAAAGCAAAGAAAAATTTGGGAACAGAGAATTACTGGATAAATTATTTATGAAAATCTGTAAATATTGTATTATTATTATTATTATTATTATTAGCACCGCGCCTTACTACCCATTCGGGTTATACGCACTTACACTAATGTGTAATGGTAGGGTGATTGTGAGATGAAATGGAGGACCTACAGTTTAACGTGGGATCTGAACCACGGTGGAGGCCTGGCATTCCTCACATTCACAAGATGTCTTGTCAGAGGTGAAGGAAGGGTTTGGTAATCAGATAAATCTGTGCCGGGACCGAGGATTGAACCCCGGCCGCCAGCATAGAAATCTGACCTTACCCCTAGACCACCAGCTCACCAATATTGTAGTAATAAGTCAGATAAACCCATCCGCCACAGCCATGCCCGAGCCTGTGTTTTACTTGTTTTAGTAAACCCAGGTGGTCTTGGGGTAAGGTGTTCACCTCAGAGCCAGGTGTTTGCGGGTTCAAACCCGGCCTGGCTCGACAGGTCTTTCTTGAGCGATAAAAATTTATAGCACAACTTCTTTCGGAGGGGAAGTAAAGCCGTCGGTTCCGTATCGATTGTGGCGTGTAAATTTAATCCTGGAGGGTATGCGAAAATACCTTTCCCGGCAAAATTGGTAGACTCTTTTGAACTTGCTCATAAAAATTCTCAAGTGCTGATATAATCATTTGGTTCAGAAAGCGCAAGTTAAACACCTCGAAATAAAAGAAACTTGTTTTATATCGTTATGTTCAATCTACTCTAAAATATTGTCTTTACTAAATAAGTAACAATGTAAAATATATATAAGAAACCAAAATGAGCTTAAAATCATAAAAATTGTTTGTTCACAAAAGATGTTAGTACATGTATAGATGATAGCCAAGAAATATATTAGATAAAGGCGATGGAAATTAATATTGAGCTAAAAAAATACAGGACAAACTTCAAAAATATAGGAAACACAAGACAAAACAGGACACATGCTGAAAATATAGGACAAGTGAAAGCCTTGAAAGAAGCCCTCTATGATTCCTGTATATGTAACCTTTGTATGACACCTTCATATTATGTAGCCTTTATATTATGGAACCTTTGTACGAGTCCTTCATATTATGTAGCCTTTATATTATGGAACCTTTGTACGATGCCTTCATATTATGTAGCCTTTATATTATGGAACCTTTGTACGATTCCTGCATATTATGTAACCTTTATATTATGGAACCTTTGTAACGACGCCTTCATATTATGTAGCCTTTATATTATGGAACCTTTGTATGATTCCTTTATATTATGTAGCCTTTATATTATGGAACCTTTGTACGAGTCCTTCATATTATGTAGCCTTTATATTATGGAACCTTTGTACGAGTCCTTCATATTATGTAGCCTTTATATAATGGAACCTTTGTACGACGCCTTCATATTATGTAGCCTTTGTACGACGCCATCATATTATGTAGCCTTTATATTATGGAACCTTTGTACGATTCCTGCATATTATGTAACCTTTGTACGACGCCTTCATATTATGTAGCCTTTATATTATGGAACCTTTGTACGACGCCTTCATATTATGTAGCCTTTATATAATTCCTTTATATTATGGAACCTTTGTTCGATTTCTTCGGTTTATTAAATGACAAATGCAACCAATAACAATGAGCTCATTTTATTTTCATTTCAATACAGCTGCAACACCATTGTTGTGGCCAATCATAACAGCTGCATTATGCTATACAATGCTCAACTGAACTAGTACTTTCTTGAGTTCAAACTGTGAAAGCACTAAATTACCTATTTTACGTCCGGTAGAATCGCCTTTCAAGGCAGGGATGGAAAGAACAGCATTCACAATTTTCTATTGCTTTTCGTCGTAAGATGTTACTACAATGACATATATAGCTTTGCATTTGTGTTGTTACTACCATGAGATGCAACAGCAAAGGATATATTTTGTATAAACACTGGACTACACCAGTTGTTGTGTCAGAAGCCATTTTTCTTAAAATAGCCGCCATTTTAGTTCTCGCGCGCTCATATTTCTTTGCAGCCTCGGAGTTAGGGAACATTTTTCTTAGCAATGTGCCTGCGTGAACTGCAGTAGTTAAGGGTATATTATGCTCTACAAGAATGAAGTGAATAAGCACTCTGCTCTTATTACATCCCAGTCGACATTTCCAGATTTGGTGAAACAACTTGTTATTTTCAGAGTTTCTCCCTGGCATTTCCAGATTTGTCATGTGTCACACTTATAACATGAACTGTTACACGCGTTCTCTCACCATGTGCTATGTTGATATTGCAATGACAAAACGTACAAAAAAAAAGCAAATATATCTCCCTTTTGAGACATCTTAGTAAATAGAAAATCGACATTAGATTGATCCCTGAATCTTTGATAGTTTTTAATGGTATCCATTTTAAGTGATTGCAGTCTTAATAGTCGAACTATCACAAGAGAACATGCTAACCTCATTAACACTTCACTATTTGTGCCACACAAAATAAATAATATGAAATACAAAACATTACAATGCAGAACTGCTAATTTACTTCAATCATATGATATATTAATTATGTTTAACACAGCCATTTTGACTGCAGATCGTAGACAAACAAATATAAGCTAGGTGATGAAATTCATCTCGAAACAAATATTGATGTACACATACAGGCAGCTATATCATTGCTCATGAAATTCCTATTGATACATCGATACAATATACATTACAATAATCGAGCTACGTCTTCACGGCGTTCAAAACCAAACCTAAAGTATACAAACATATGTAAAAAATAATATTAGGACCCGTAAAATCGTAAAAGACATAGTTTAGTACATTTTACAGGAAAGTCATAATAGTTGGCAGGCATACTGGAGGAAATGTTAAGAAACACTGTTCTAGACGGGGATAAAAATATCAACCAGTTAGGGATCCCAACTCAGACTCACGTGTCAGAATCGATCACACTAGCCTGCATCTAACCTTGCTATGTAGTCTTCATGCGTGATCAATACCAGGATTACCAAGATCAATCTCTAGGATGTACCATGAACAATGAAATATTGAAAATAATGTGAGGGCATTGTGTGAATCAAACAGGTAATATATTATTTGATGTCGTACAGTAAGTTACGTTAGGATCGGTTAAATGTTAGTAGGGGTCAAGCTTGGGTAGTTTTTAGACTCCAACTCACGTCCGTGGTGCCTGCCTCCCAACGGGGTTGCAGTTTGCCGAGCAGGGGCGGCTGCTGCGACAATGGGGGGAACCCCGGGTGGGACTGGGGGCGCTGGTAAACATAACCCACCATTGCATCGTCTTGGGTTCGGGACAGCTGGACATTGTTCGGGTCAAACTGTCAACAGCAACATGTTGAACATTGTTGAAATATCACAGGTGTTGTGGACAGCATTAATCACTATTTTAACTCATTTTAAGTGTCACGATGGAATGACAAAGGAAGGGGCAAGTATAAAAATATAATATACACACAGCCCTACTCTAATACATATTAATAATATAACAGTTCTATAATAAGTTAGTAGTATTTATTAACACTATTACATATTAAATTGCCTCCAAGAGCAAAGCGAGTTAATGCATTAATTTGTTCCCAATCCTGGACTCAAAAACGTCAATTTATTTAAATTGATTCCGTTTTGCTCCATTTAATATTAGAACTAATAAGGCACCTTACAGTGATAAAGATAAAATTATTAAGACCAAAGCTCTAGCAATTAAGTCTGAAATCTGCACCGTATTATCAAAATAAAAATATATATTGATGATTTACATCAATACAAGGTGGAGCAATTAAACCAAACTATTTTCATAATAAAATAGAAAACAATCCAAAAGAAAAAAATTTAAATGAAATAGTCGACAGGTTTTTTAAAAGCTTTGGAAACAAACGTTATAATTTACTGTGTAAAAATAATGTAACTCAAATGTGCACCATTCTTGGCAATGCGCTGATGCAATCGCCTGTGAAAGCTGGGTAAAACCATGAGAAGCAGATTGTAATGATATCGATTTTCCTGTCTTTATTAATATTTAAGATCATATTTTAGAGTAAATATTTTCATATTCCTTCTTTTCAGTTAATTTAAATTAAACCAATCTTTTCTAAACTACAGCCATGTTTCTTTTTTTTTTTTCTTTCGTTTAGCTGCACGTGTCAGAAGCATGGTTTATTTCCGGGTTGTGTTACGCAGTAATTAATGACAGGTGCGGAGTAAAGCCGTGTACATTTTAGTTTGCGCACTCGTAGAAAATAACCCCATTGGTCGATGGAAAGCAATCAAGTAGTTATCTGGGTTCGAGAGTATGAAACTACGGGATTCACAGTCCTCAGTTCGGAAGGACGCTAGTCTTGTAAAATGGTTGACCACGCTTGGATGTCTAAGGGAGTAGACGTGTTTTGGACAATCAGATCAAAATGTATACTGTCTATTTAATGTATATTATGTACAATGTTTACAGGTTCGACAAAACTGGCTCAATTGTAAATTTAGATTCATGTGAAAATAAACTAACTACACTTTGAATCATCTGGAGAAATTATCAGTATCTATAAAATAGCACCCATCCGCATGAAGAGTGTGAAGAAGATAAGTAAGTCTGGCGTTACAAATGGCACAACGTGGAAAAGCAGCTAAGTGTTAAAGGAAGTTAGAGGACGTCACAAGATCTGTTGAAATGGCATCAACCTCTTGGCGAATTTCGACCTTTAAGTCTTCAATAATGTGTAATCTATGAGAAAACACATTCTCTTTCAAATGGCCCCGAAAAGAAAGAATCGGGGTCTGTCAAATCCGCTGATCATGGAATGTCACCAAACCAGGAAAGTATGCGCCTCGAGAAGAACATGTGCTGTGTTCCCATGCTGTGACGAGATGTGTGGGCAGTCGCTCCATATTGTTGGAACCAAATACTAACGCTGACCTAGCTCAGGAATAACAAAATTTGTAATCGTTTCTGTATACCGTGTTCCGAATTCGCGGTCATTGCTCAGCCATCAGAAATTTTAAAGAAATAAGTTATAACGCACTGTCTCGAACACACAACAACCTTTTCACTATAAACTGGTCTTCCGTGAATTGCTCATAGATTTGCAGTTGCCTAGTCTCGGAAATCTTGTTTATTTACAAAACCTTTCAGGAATAAATTAGCCTCATCAGTCATTATAGGTGTGTTTAGAAATTCCAGATTAGGATTGGTTTTATCCAATTAAGTCTCACAACACTGCAATCCTTGTCAAGTTGTCTCAGTTCTTGCGCTAATTGAATTTTGTATGGATGAAATCGTAAATCTAGGTGCAAAATTCTGGAAAGACTCCTTCGAGACAGTTGCAATGTATGAGCGTATCGGCGCGCTGAACAACTTTGACTCTGCTCCATGGCCACCCTCATGCGCTCTATGTTTTTCAGATGTTTTTAAAAGTGTATGTGGTTTGTTCTGCACTGATCCACTCGCACGCCAATCGTTGTTCTGCTTCATGGCACTGGTCCCTGGCCACGCGCGTCACCAAACTTCCAACTAAATGCGCATTGATCTTGAACGGTGGAGTGTCTTTTTATAAACTGTTCCACAGCAACCGACCAACTATCCAATGTATAATGAATCCAAGGTCACATAGCACCTATTGACACCTCTCTCACTATGACCACTCATACCGTTAACCAGTAGGCATATTGCCAACATAAAATTGATTCATTTAATTGCCCCATCCTACACTATAAGACCCGCCTCGGTGGCGTAGCTGGCTAACGAGTTTGTTGTGTTGAGCTCTACTGCTGAGGACGGAGAGATCGAGGTTCGAATCTCGGTCGGGTGAACTGGGGGTGGTTTTTCCTAAATGAGTTTTCCACTCTCCCTCCACGCAATTGCGGGTTCACTTCCTCTAATTCAACCCTCTCAATTCCTATTCCAATAGAGTAATTAGTACTTAATGCGTATAACCCAAACGGGTAGTAAGACACGGTGCTAAATATTATTATTCATTTTAACTGAAAACAAATCAATCAATAATAATAATAATATTTAGCACCGCATCTTACTACCCGTTTGGGTTATACGCATTAAGTACTAATTACGCCAATGGATTAGGAATTGGGAAGGATGAATTACAGGAAGTGAACCCGCATTTGCGTGGAGGGAGAGTGGAAAACCATTTAGGAAAGAAAAAAAACAGTTCCCCCGACCGAGATTCGAACCTCGATCTCCCCGTTCTCAGCAGTAGAGCTCAACACAACTAGCATGTTAGCCAACTATGCCTCCGAGGCGGGTACAAATCAATTAAAGCAAGTCCAATTTATCATGCTTGTGTAAGGTTATCTGCTATCTTTTATTGTATTTATTTGTCTGCTAAAATGTATGTTGAAAATAATAAACACTAAATTTAAATGTTATCAAAGAAAAGAAAATGGTGCTAATTGAATAGATAAATACAAACAAATGATTTAAAATAAACAATTCTAATTGTTATTCAATCACTTCAAGAATTTCTAACACTATTTTTGTATAGACGAAAACGAAAAAAAAAAATTCTTTCTCATTATAAAATTCCAGGAAATTATTTTGTTCCGAGAAATCTCTTTGGTCTTCTTGGTTGTTTTGAAACTTTTAACGCATTTTCAAAGTCATCATGTAATCAAACAATAAATCACCCAGTTCATATGATAAATAAATGTAGCCCTCACTTTAATAATAATCGCTTTGAAAACAATATGGCGGATTGTTTAACTTTGTTAATGTGGACGTTATGTTTGCTAGCCAGAAGGTAGACCTCGCGTTAACTTAAGAGCACATTTACGTGGACATTAGTGCTAACCAAACATTCTAAAATTAAAAGTAGTAGATATCACTTAACCTTATGTTAATCCCTTACGAATAAAATAATGTTTATATAATATTTTAAGATTAAGAACAACGTAAATTACACTTAAATAAATTCTTCTTGGACAGAGAAAATTTTATTTATTTCCCTTTCTCTAATGAGACTAGCCTTAATTTGAAGAAAACATTTTTTTGTCCTCCCCCCCCCCCCCCCCC
>CABFVX010003271.1:80065-90144 GCA_902151425.1 Timema shepardi
GCTCTGAAGGACAAGCTAGAGACACAGGAAGAAGGTAGGGAGATGTGATCACTCCTCGCTTTCGTGGACAAGCTAGAGACGCAGAAAGAAGGTATGGAGACGTGATCAGTCCTCGCTCTGAAGGACAAGCTAGAGACGCAGGAAGAAGGTAGGGAGACTTGATCACTCCTCGCTCTGAAGGACAAGCTAGAGACGCAGGAAGGAGGTAGGGAGACGTGATCACTCCTCGCTCTGAAGGACAAGCTAGAGACGCAGGAAGAAGTGATCAATCCTCGCTCTAAAGGACAAGTTAGAGACGCAGGAAGGAGGTAGGGAGACGTGATCACTCCTCGCTTTCGTGGACAAGCTAGAGACGCAGAAAGAAGGTAGGGAGATGTGATCACTCCTCGCTTTGAAGGACAAGCTAGAGACGCAGGAAGGAGGTAGTGAGACGTGATCACTCCTCGCTCTGAAGGACAAGCTAGAGACACAGGAAGAAGGTAGGGAGATGTGATCACTCCTCGCTTTCGTGGACAAGCTAGAGACGCAGAAAGAAGGTATGGAGACGTGATCAGTCCTCGCTCTGAAGGACAAGCTAGAGACGCAGGAAGAAGGTAGGGAGACGTGATCACTCCTCGCTTTGAAGGACAAGCTAGAGACGCAGGAAGGAGGTAGGGAGACGTGATCACTCCTCGCTCTGAAGGACAAGCTAGAGACGCAGGAAGAAGGTAGGGAGATGTGATCACTCCTCGCTTTGAAGGACAAGCTAGAGACGCAGGAAGGAGGTAGGGAGACGTGATCACTCCTCGCTCTGAAGGACAAGCTAGAGACGCAGGAAGAAGTTAGCAATCCTCGCTCTAAAGGACAAGTTAGAGACGCAGGAAGGAGGTAGGGAGACGTGATCACTCCTCGCTTTCGTGGACAAGCTAGAGACGCAGAAAGAAGGTAGGGAGATGTGATCACTCCTCGCTTTGAAGGACAAGCTAGAGACGCAGGAAGGAGGTAGGGAGATGTGATCACTCCTCGCTTTGAAGGACAAGCTAGAGACACAGGAAGAAGGTAGGGAGATGTGATCACTCCTCGCTTTGAAGGACAAGTTAGAGACACATGAAGAAGTGATCAGTCCTCGCTCTGAAGGACAAGCTAGAGACGCAGGAAGAAGGTAGGGAGACGTGATCACTCCTTGCTTTGAAGGACTAGCTAGAGACACAGGAAGAAGGTAGGGAGATGTGATCACTACTTGCTTTGAAGGACAAGCAAGAGACACAGGAAGAAGGTAGGGAGATGTGATCACTCCTTGCTTTGAAGGACAAGCTAGAGACACAGGAAGAAGTGATCAGTCCTCGCTCTGAAGGACAAGCTAGAGACACAGGAAGAAGGTAGGGTGACGTGATCACTCCTTGCTTTGAAGGACAAGCGAGAGACACAGGAAGAAGGTAGGGAGATGTGATCAATCCTTGCTTTGAAGGACAAGCTAGAGACACAGGAAGAAGGTAGGGTGACGTGATCAGTCCCTTCTTTGAAAGACAAGCTAGAGACGCAGGAAGAAGGTAGGGAGACGTGATCACTCCTTGCTTTGAAGGACAAGCTAGAAACACGCAGGAAGAAGGTAGGGAGACGTGATCACTCCTTGCTTTGAAGGACAAGCTAGAGACACAGGAAGAAGGTAGGGTGACGTGATCACTCCTCGGTTTGAAGGACAAGCTAGAGACGCAGAAAGGAGGTAGGGAGATGTGATCACTCCTCGCTCTGAAGGACAAGCTAGAGACGCAGGAAGGAGGTAGGGAGACGTGATCAGTCCTCGCTCCAGAGACAAAAAAATTAGGGAGAGGGAAACGAAGCTTGATTAAAGCCTGTTTCACCCCACAATTTCCAGAAGATTCACTTAATATACTGAGGAGTGTACTTAAATAATACAATTTTGAATAATTTTAATTATTCAGTCACTAATGATCACAAGTTTACTTATTAAGTTGAACAAACTTTTAACAATCTTATAAAAAAAAACTACTATTTCAATTTTCAAACCTATTTTTTCATAGTAATACATAAATGCTGTTGTCATTTCATTCAACCTCAGAGGGTCTCCAGGTAAAGTGGTCGCAACATGACCCCGAGTTTTTGGGTTCAAACCCAGCAGAGATTTCTACAGAACGATAAAAGTCTGTAGCACAACATCTTTCTGGTGCATTGGTCTTGTGTCAGTCGAGACAAAGGCAGAATATGAGACGCCTTTCCATTAACATTTGTAGATATAATCATTCTCGCTCAAATAAGTAATATTTAACATCGCGTCTTACTACCCGCTCGGGTTATACGCTTTAGGTACTAATTACACTAATGGATTAGGAATTGGGAAGGTTGAATTAAAGGAAGTGAACCCGCATTTACGTGGAGGGAGAGTGGAAAACCGTTTAGGAAAAACCACCCCTAGTTCACCCGACCGAGAGTCGAACCTCGATCTCCTCGTCCTCGGCAGTCGAGCTCAACACGACGAGCACGTTATCCAACTACGCCACCGAGTCGGGTGTAAAGGTAAAGAAAGGCTAATTATATTAACAAAAGTCTTATGATTAATAAAAGTAAAGCTAAGTGTTACAACTTGGGACGCACTAGAGATATGATATTAGTGTTACATTAATAGCCGCCGCGTTTGTTTAAGGACGACAGAAGGTGAAGCCCATGCAATGCATCAAGAGCCAGCGAGAGTGCCCAGTTGTTAGCCGTTAGCAAAAAAAAAAAAAGCAGATTGTGGACCCCAAGCCTAGCTGAATCCCATGGTGCTACAGTCGTCAACAAGCACCGTGCAGCAGCCACAAGATTCAACTGAGCTGAGAACCCCAGGACAGTACACAGCATAGCAGCCGGCCGACAGGAGATTAAGCGCACAGTTACACATGTACACACACACACACACATACAGCAGAGGCACACCATTGACTCAGCATTTGTAATGGCAGGTTATCATTTTGATCAATTGTTATATTTGTATATTGACACTTGGTAGAATAAATTGTGTGTGGGCGGGACGGGAAGCGTAGTGGTCAGTAACCGAATTATGGACAAAAGGAAACAAATGGAATTACAACGAAGGAGGCTGAAGTGGATAGGAAGCGTTGTAGTCCGAGTGAAAAAACATGTGTGAGGATAACATGAGTTGTGTTAAGAATGAGAAGATATGGACAAAATGAACCAAGAGAGGATCTAATGAGAAGATAAAAGCAGGGAGAGTTGTTCTATAGGTGTGTGTAAGAGACCTGCTATGGAGAAGTGCCCTTGAAGTGTAAGGAAGTCTTGTACAGGGTGTACTTTGTATCCGTTGTCACATATACAGCAGGAACATGGACAGTGAATGTAAGCACGACTAGGAAAGTGGAGGCCATGGGAGTGAGGAGCATGTTAGCTGTTAAAAGCAGAAACAAGATTAGGAATTAAGTTATCCAGGAAATAATGGGATTACAAGGAATGTCACGAGATCGTAGATGAAGCAAGACTAAGATGGGATGAACATGTAATGAGGATGGAAAAGGAGATAGTAAAAAAGAGAATAATGGAGATTAAGTATATAAGAAAAATGACTAGAGAGGCCAAGAAGGAGGGAGCAGGTAACAGAATGTGAAAGTGAGAGAAGAAGGATGGTGGAAGGTTAAAAAAAAAACCAGAGGAACAATTTAAGATGGGGGTTTTGCACCAGAAAAATGAAATAGTTGTTAATTTGTACATAATGCTCTGTGGTACTGGTGCAGCTCTAGCAAACAGCGACATAAAATAAGCACATCTGTATAATGTATGTCATAATTAGTGAACCAAATACTGAAAGTCAAGCAATTTTTCAAAATGCTTTGTCTTTTTCTTCTTCTTTCAAATCAAACTCTGATTTTTTTTAGCACCTCACCTGTTCAGGTTATACACATATATATTAATTACACTATTGAGTTGGGGGTTGGAAATAATGAATTTATAGATAGTGTACCTGCATTTGCATAAAGGGGGAGTGTAAGAACAACCCTCAGACCACCCAACCAGGATTAGAACCTCGATCTCCCTGTCATCGGCAGCCCAGCTTATTGAAAGAGTGGTTTAAACTATACTCTGTTTTTCCAGAAATATATTGACAGTTATCCAGGGCCAGATTTTGAGAAGGGCGACTGCAGAGGGGGTTTCACAAACTGTCACAAAAATTAAAAAAAATAATGCTCTTTTGCCTCTAGATAGTAACCATGGTAAAATCTTGAAAAAAAAACTGTAATTTTTAATTGAGGGAAAAACTGTGGCCACACCGGGTGTACGCGACCATAGCTGTCGAGTGTAAGTGATCAAAGCTGTTGGTCATGTCGGGTGTTAGTGATCAAAGCTGTTGGTCATGTCGAGTGTTAGTGATCAAAGCTGTTGGTCATGTCGAGTGTTAGTGATCAAAGCTGTTGGTCATGTCGAGTGTAAGTGATCAAAGCTGTTGGTCATGTCGGGTGTAAGTGATCAAAGCTGTTGGTCATGTCAAGTGTAAGTGATCAAAGCTGTTGGTCATGTCGAGCGGATGCAACAAAAGTAGGGACATGCAAAATTTGCCTTTACGATTACGTGAACTATACTGTTGTCACCCGAATCCCAGGAATTTAAGATTTCCCCCCCTATAAATAAAACACATTTTTTTTTTGTAATTTGGCAAATACCACGCCATGCGATATAATTTTCAACAGGGTAACATTCTCAATAGTGCTATGCCAGGGTGGTTGTTAATACGGATTGTTATTGGTTTTTGCGATGATTTGTAACCGACACAGTTACACATAAACCCTTGCATGGTTCCACTTTGGCTTCACCATAGTATACACAATAAGCTGCTGCATAGTGGAAAAAAGGAAGGTAACCTTGCTTCTATTTTGTGCAAACAAAATGACTAAAGATAGCAGCACTAGTGTATTTTAACTGTCAATATTTGTTTGAGTGAAGTCTAAAGCAAGTTTACACCTTACCTTGCTTTGTTCCACTATGACGTAACATATTAAGAAGGTACATGAAGGATATAACACTCACCAGACGAGTGCATATGCTGATCCTCTGTTTGAAGTTGAAGTCTACCTCCACCCATGGGCTCAAAGTCGTCGGGCTCGGACATGAGCACCGTCTGGACGTGCCGGAGCGTCTCGGGGGAACTGTCCGTGTCCTCGCTACGCGGCTCGGACTTGGGCTCCACTTTCATCATCAGCGCGTCCAAGAACTCCTGGGAGGCAACATCCGAACAGCTGGGCCCCGCACAATTCCCCGATTGGTGCATCTAGAGCATGGGTTTTAAATGTTTTTTTTCATTATGTCCCTATTTGCTTAACTTAGTTTAGAAACAAAATTACTAAAAATGCTATTTGTTCAAATGTTTAGGCTCTGCAAACTCCAAATCACAAATTATTTTTTATTAATAATTTGCTATGCGCATAATGGCGGTAATTAGACAAAAGTAAAGGAGCAAGAACAATGGTAAGACAAAGGCGGAGACATTTTACTAAACTGACCCGACTAAAGGCCAGAAATAGTTCATAACAATGAGACGTTAAGATTTTTATCGGCAAAACTCTGTGACTATCAAAGTCGTGAATTTTTTTCCTCCCACAGCCGAAGAAACAACAGATTTTTATTTTAAAAGCCGAGTCAAAGCTCGGCACCCTCTCGATCGTGTAGCGATAAGCTGTGAGCTCACCTGTGCCTCGGTGATCCGGTGCTCCGCCAGGCTCGCGAGGCCATTGCAGGTGTTGTCGCTAGGGCAGAGGAACACGTCAATCTCTCCGTTGGAGCTCTTCATGAACATCCGCAAGCCCTAGGACAAACAAAAACAATATTAGCTACGGCATTTCTAAGATTTAAAATACAATTCCCATCACTTTACTTCAGGAGGAGCTCCGAGGTCCATCAGTTACAAAGGAGCACTCACCTCATCAGGAGGAGGCACCTCTAGCCTAGCCTCAGGAGGAGCTCTGAGGTCCATCACGGTTACAAAGGAGCACTCACCTCATCAGGAGGAGGCACCTCTAGTCTAGCCTCAGGAGGATCTCCGAGGTCCATCACAGTTACAAAGGAAGACTCACCTCATCAGGAGGCACCTCTAGTCTAGCCTCAGGAGGATCTCCGAGGTCCATCACAGTTACAAAGGAGCACTCACCTCATCAGGAGGAGGCACCTCTAGCCTAGCCTCAGGAGGAGCTCTGATAGCCATCACAGTTTTGTCCTCCAGCATGGGGATGCTGCGAAGGTCATGGTATGACACATAAGCAAACTGCTGGTCCTCACTAAGCTGACGCAAATTGGTTTCTGGAACAAAGATTAACTCGGTTATTGGCGCTCAAATACCACCCAAACGAAAGACAATATTCACAGTTTGGCGGTATTTGAATATGACCCTAATCAGCGTGTCGCCATTTCACTCAAATACTGATGAATTGTAACAATACTCGACCCGAGATTTGAGTTATAGTCGTCTCCCGCAAATACCTACTGGCGGTTACACTTATGTATTTTATTTAATATCTACACTTTTTACAAGAGATACAAAATATTACCATAATAAAACAAATCACTGCCCAATGGCTTGGAAATGTATCATATGACCGTTTAGGAACACTGTACAGTGATGTGAAGCAAGTGATAGGGAAGAAAGCCAACCCGAAAGGATAATTAACGGCTTGAATTTTCAGAATCGGCACTTTTTCATTTGATATCATGCATCATATCGTGATATGAAAAAAATAATATTTTCGAAAATTCAAAACCATGTGGAAGTATGAAGAAATGAAGATATAAGTTTGTATGTTCCAATAATGTCTTAACCTAACTACCCTTTAAGGTGGTCTTCCTTCACTTCACTTGTTTTATAAAATATTAATAGTATTATATTTTGTGCATTATATCTTACCAAAATATGAATCTCTCTTTTACAGGTTCTTATCCAAGTGTCTTATCAATCTTTACAAATCTCCTTTTTCTACCTTTTGTGTTTTGTTTTTTATTACTCTTACTCTTTTAGGAAGTCGTGTTGTTGTGTTTTATACGTCCTCACAACGAGTTATAATAGACCCAGGTGACGAATGAACGGTGATGATCAATTTGATTCAAAAGGCATCTATTACCTCTTTGCCCAGTGGCAGCAGTGTAATGTGTAAACTATAAGGGTGCGGAGGGCTTCGACTTGGCTTTGAACAAAGTTCCCGCTTTGACAGAAAAGATATTGGCAGCTAAACTAATCAATTTATGGTTAATTATCGCAATTTTAATCTGTTAAAAATTAATATACATATGAAAAATAATCATGAAGTAATTGAATTCTAAATTGTAATAATAACTGAATTTATCAAATTAATAACAAAATATTACAAACAATTTTATTATATATGATCTTTTCAAAGAAAAAAAAAAGTACTTAGATTCCACTTCGAGAAATTTGATATATATTAGATTTAAGTGGACTTCATTCAGTTCCCATCCCCTACAGTAGCCCCACAACTTCTTTGGTGCTCAGTGACAGTTGACTTCTGACAGGCACCATTTAGGTAAATACCTAAATTTTGACCGTCAGAAGTGACAGCTGCTAAACACATGTTTTTGCAGATCATATGGTTCGGCGTAGGGATACATAATTTGGTCTGGGAACTTTTAAAAGCTGACAGTCAGCACCAAAGAAGCGATGGGGCTACTGTAGTATGTATTATATACATGATAAGATTCTAAAATAATAATTTACATGTTTATATTACATAACGTTTCAGTTTAGGACCAAATCTGTTGATCATGTTTGAAAGGTAATATTTTTCAAGCTTTAATTCAGCTTCAGGAATGTTTCTAATTATTCGATTTAACTTTACCAGCCCTCGAGCGAAACAAATTTTTCCTGAGTCCTAGCCAATCCTCTACAATGCGACAGAAAGTTTACCTGCGGTAACGAGAAGTTTATCCAGTATGTTCTCTTTAGATTCCAGGTACTCAAGGTCAGTCTGTAGGTTGCTTACAGAGGCTTCCTCTGGCCTCCTTCCCCCCCTGGAACAGCATTAACAGATCAACTACATGCTTCCTATGCTAACAGTAGTAACAGATCAACTACACGCTTCCTATGCTAACAGTAGTAACAGATCAACTACACGCTTCCTATGCTAAACAGTAGTAACATATCAACTACACACTCCCTATGCTAACAGTAGTAACATATCAATTTCATGCTTCCTATGCTAACAGTAGTAACATATCATTTACACGCTTCCTATGCTAACAGTAGTAACATATCAATTACATGCTTCCTATGCTAACAGTAGTAATATATCAACTACATGCTCCCTATGCTAACAGTAGTAACATATCAATTACACGCTTCCTATGCTAACAGTAGTAACATATCAACTACACGCTTCCTATGCTAACAATAGTAACATATCAAATACACGCTTTCTATGCTAACAGTAGTAACAGATTAACTACACGCTTTCTATGCTAACAGTAGTAACAGATTAACTACACACTTCCTATGCTAACAGTAGTAACAGATTAACTACACGCTTCCTATGCTAACAGTAGTAACATATCAACTACACGCTTCCTATGCTAACAGTAGTAACATATCAAATACACGCTTCCTATGCTAACAGTAGTAACAGATCAACTACACGCTTCCTATGCTAACAGTAGTAACAGATCAACTACACGCTTCCTATGCTAACAGTAGTAACAGATCAACTACATGCTTCCTATGCTAACAGTAGTAACAGATCACCTACATGCTTCCTATGGCCTTCTTTCTCCCCCCTACCCCGTGTAAGTCAATAGCAGACAATTACACATTCAATTTCAAGTTTTTAATTATTTGAGGTATTTAACGTGCCGGGTTTGAACTCACGAACATTGAGACCTGAGGCGAGCATTTTACCCCAGGACCGCTCAAAGTAAGCGGTTTAAGGTTGGAGGGAAAATACCACTAGGAAGACCACATCAGATAACAAGTGTGTGACGGAGAAGAGGAGGATTGAAGGGAGTAGGAACAATGGTGAAAGGACAGAGGAAAATGGAGGCATTTTACTAAACTGTCCCGGACACAGGTTGGAAACCGTTGATGGTGATGTCGACCATTTTGATCCTTGCTTCATATTCAGAGCTATTTTTTTTTACCATAGAATTCTGTTTTCCAGAAGAAGCCTCCATTATTCCATTGATTGAAATATAAGGTAGTGAAATTTGCTTTCGGCTGTTTTAATTAAAGAGATTAGTTGCAAGTCTTGTAACTGGTTTTTGTAACGAAGATGATTTGAGCCTGATAGTAGAATGTATGCATTTTGCTTCATGAAATGGAAGTGTGGTATAAGGATAAGGAAGGTTAAATTTAGAAAAAGGTGTACCCACTCTTTAAAGGACAAAGAGTCAAACACTGGCCCTCCCATCCCCCGACCAGTATTGTAACCTTGAGCCCCTCGTCTAGTCTATTGCGAGAGCACAAAACGAGTTCACTGTGAGTCAAGACATCTTTAGAGAGTGCAGGCATACTTCAAGACAAAAGCTCCATTCTAAAGATTAAACCCCCCCCCTTACCGCCATTGTATATTGTTCTTGGATTTCTTCTCGAGAATTCCGATTCCCTCGAGAACGTTAGTGATGTCGTAGATGCGCCGCTTCTGTACCTCCAGGATCTCCGACGCTACATTGAGGTCGACCACTCCGTCCGGAGATTGGTGGAGGAGATCCACAAACTTTTTGGTCAGCAGACCTAGCGAAGTGTCGAATCTAGTTCTTTCCACGGATTTACCTGCGCGAATAAACACAAAGCTGACACACGCATAATCTTCTCATAAGGGCTGCTAATGTTCCCCACACACATCAGAACAAACAATAGAACCTCATTCGTGAAATTATGCGCCGTTACGTTTAGAACAAGAGGGGGACATAAAGATGTATGCAGTCATTACACTCACTGATGCTTCAGGGAGAAGTGTGTACAGGGGTTGATTGATGGAAGATTATGATGATTATTACTACCCGTTCGGGTTGTATGCACTTATGCTAGTGTGTAATGGTAGGGTGATTGTGAGATGAAATGGAGGACCTACAGTTTAACGTGGAATCCGAACCACGGTGGA